>JAODAL010014987.1:0-85462 GCA_025379985.1 Phyllomedusa bahiana
CATTCAGGCCGGGCTGTCGGAGAGATCATACGCCGTTACTGCGCCGGATCGGGGCGGGACTCACCCGGCTGCTCGCAGTCGATTCGCGACCAAAAAGACGCGACATCGAGGGTTAATCGCCCCGGGGGGGAAATATACCGCGGTACCATCCCGACTTGCGCGCTCTGCGTGACCGAAAAACGCCATGAGTACCATACGTCAATTTGGGGGAAAACCCCACCCGAAAATTGACGAAAGGGTACGTCAAAAACGGTAAGGGGTTAAAATGTCACAAAATTTGCGTTAAAATGAAATGGGGGCAATTTTAGTGCCCTACTCGGGAAAACTTACCACTTGTACATAAAAACTTTCACCAGAAACCACTGTTAATTTGCAGACAACAAAGCCTGTGGCTCTGGAAAAAAAATTTGGGAAGGAGGACCCCCAAAAATTTTTTGCCAAATTAGTCAAAAAGAGTGAAAATAGGGCACAATTCAATGAGGACTTGTTGATGGTCAAGTAAAGCAAAAGTGTTCTTTATATTTATCATGTGTGATGGCTAGTGATGAGCGAACGGTAAAAATTTAGCGTTCCAGTCGAATCTCGAATTTTGAGAAGTTCAGTTCGAAGTTCGAGACGAACTCGAACCGAACCCGCCCCCCATAAAAACAAGGGAGATGATGTTTAGGTTAAATTTTATACTAACACAGGAGGAAAACCCCCGCAATTCCCTTCCCCAAAGTAAATGGATACGTGGAAACAACTTATGAAAACTTTCTAAAAGGGAAGACATGTTGAGGGTTTTTTTTTATCAAATGACCCAGCTACATGTCTAAGCACCAATATTTTGTTTATGCGCATTGTTCGAAAGACTCGACTTTTTCTAATGCCCAACAGAGGGGTTTTCTGGGGGTGTCACATCACACTTGAAAAATTTAACACTATTTTGAAGGGTTGGGAAAAAACTGGCACTTACCCCGGGACAGGCAGACCTATTTTCATCGGTCTCCTTACCCCTGAACGAAGTAAATAGATTCTGAAGGGAAAAAATTCCAAATTTCTCAACTTCCACCAGTACAATAAAAAAAAGTTTTTTATGAAAATTTATCAAACAATAAAATAAATTATTAAATTTAATAAAAATTTTTCATATACAATTAATATAAAAAATTTTTTAATATCCCCAAAATAAAAAAAATATCCCCTATAAATAAATTTTAAAAAATTAAATAAAATTTAAAGGGTTGGGTTTTACATTAAAAAAACCCACTGATGTTGGTTGTTTAGATTTTAAAAATTTAAATTAATTTTTACACTTAAAAATTTAAAAATTTATTTTTGCTGCTCAAACCCCTTTTATTCTAAAATACAGCAAGGCCATTACCACAGGTCTTGCTGAAATCTGTGGTCCATCAACCCAAGATCCTACCATAGTTTCTATTCACTGACATGCTTTTTTAATGGCTTTTATTTCCAGCCTGTCTATAACCTTTAAAAAAGTTGGGTCCCATTCCCAAATGCGCCAAAGTTTCTTTAAAACCCCTAATACCGTAAAAAAGCCATAGGCAAGGGGGCGTCGGAACTTTAGACTCCATTTATAAGGGCACAAAAACCACTTTCAAAAACATTCAGGGGGGGCATTATGCACTAAAAACGGACCAACAATTCATTTTTGACGTCCCTTTCCTTCTACTGTATTTTAAGTGCAAAAAGAAAAATAAAACAGGGGCCCAAAACCCTGTGTAGTAAAGTATCAGGACCCGAAAAGGGAATAAATACTGTTACTGCTCACCCTAGGGAATTGTACTAAAATGGTTCAACTCATAAACATGCTCCAGAACACATAGGTTCAAACATAAGCTGCCAGTCCTTTCTTCAAACACGAGGGAATCCTTGCACCAAAGGGACCCCACGGCAAACAAAATACAAGCGGGGTAGCGGGCAAGCTTTCACAAGAAGGGGTTTAAGCTAGTGTCCCCTTTAAATGATACTCAAAAAAAAATTTCCCCAGGCTAAAATAATTTGTTCCTTTAAATTTGGCTAACTAAAAAGGATGGGGAAATACGAACTGTGCAAAGTGCAACGGAAAGGAAAGCTGCTACGGGGTCCCTTTGACCTTTAAGAAGACCCCGGGGGGGGGGGGGGGGAAATTTGACTTATGGTAACTACGGGACCCCCCAATCACTTTTTTCACCGGGCCCCCAAAGACATGTAAATATTTTGTGGGGCAGCAAGAACATCAAAAGGGGGGAACATGGAGGTTCAGGGGCGGGGGTCGTAGTTATAGGGGGGCAGTGGAAACCAGGGCTGCCATAGTATCTATTAAACTGTTTCGGGGCCCCTTTCAGGAAAAATCAAATGGGGCCCCCCCCATTACTATTTTCCTATTTTTTAAAAAAACCCACTGGCAATTTTCTGATTGGGGCCTCTGAAAGGATTACGGCCTTTACGCCCTATTGGCACCCCGGGAAATTTAAACCATTTTGCCATTTAAATACGGTGTGTCTTATTGTCCCAAAATGGCTTTTTTGGGGCACCTCAGGATGCAGAGCCCCGTAGCCCGGGTGCTACTGCTGCAACCCCTATAGCTCCCCCCTTCCAGCTGAACCCCCATATTCCCCGTTGGGAAAGTTCTTGCTGCCACCAAAAAATATTTACTTTTACAAAGGCCCGCAAGCAGAGGTTTAAGTTCAAGTTCTTAGCCCTTTGGGCAAAAAGTAAAATTTGGGGGTCCTGCCCGTTTTCCCCTGTGTCTCAAACCCCAAAAACACCCTCCCCTCAAAATCCCCAATCTCTCCCCTAGGTGAAACCAAAAAAGCTGTCGAAGGACACCAGAAATAAAATTGAGCCCCCCCACCAGGCTGGGAAGAGGAATCCCCAAAAAGGCAAGGGAGCTTTGGGAAGAATCAACTGTGGGGGCAAAAAAATTTTTAAAAAGGAAGAATAAAAAGACCAAGATAATCTCCCTCCATCGGGGGTCCCTGCAAGATCTCACCCTTTGGGGTCAAAAAGTCATAAGAGCGGTTTTAGCAAAAAAAACCAAAAAACCCCATGGGTGGAAATAGTGAATGACCCCGCTGGGGGGCTTGGGGCCAAAGGAACCCTCCGTAACAACTAACCCCGCCTTTGGGGCTAAGATCCGGGAGTGCCAGATATGTTTCCCCCCCTGTTAAGGGTACATTTTCCCAATTTTGTCTTTAAGTTGGTAGAGAGCTTTGGGTGATCCAAAAAAGTACTAAAGGGGAAAAGTCATAAAAGGTCAGATGAAACCAAAAATAAACTGTTTGGGTTTAAAAAAGATATAGAAAAAACTAACGGGGGTTAAAGGGGCATTTACTAACGGTGTCTTCAGGAAAATTAAAAAAAAAAAAACTTTTTAGATTCTTAGTTTACATGTTTTTTTAAAAAACTGTTTTAAGCCACCCCCCACTATCAACGGGGTCTCAAAGGGGTGGTCCAAAACCCATTTTTACCCCTTTCCCCTTTTAAACCCTTTTGACTTCCATTTGGGTCAAAAAGACCTCCATAATCCAAAGAGAAAAAAAAAAACCAGGTTTATAAGCACACTGCACTTTATTAGTAACCTGTTTAAAGGGGGGCGGGGGGAAAAAACCAAAAAGGGGGGCATCTACTCCCCCCTATTAAAATTTAAAAAACCCAAAATATGCCCAAAAGGGAACGTATAGTTTCACAAAAAAACATTTTTTTAAAAAAAAAAAAATGTTTAACCCTTTGTTGGACCCCCCCTTTTGGGAAAACCCCTTGATAGTCCCGGGGTTTTGGGTTAAACGTTTTGAATTTAAAACATGTGAACAAAATCTCAAAAGTTTTTTTCATGAAAATTTTAAAAGCATAAATGCTTCTTTTTGAGGTTTCCATGTCTTTTTTGAAAAGCCCCTTTTTTCTGTTTGGGGTGCCCCCTGATATTGGATTGTGTAAAATATTCCCACAACCATAAACCCTGGCACCCGGGGGGGGGGGGTTTTTTTCTTGTGTTTTTCCCAAAAAAGTTTTTTTGTTCAGAATATACGTTTTCTGTCACCCGGGGCACGTTTTCCGCCCTGAAACCCGCAAAACCGGTAAGGGTTTAAACCCTTAGTCAATCGGGCACACCCAGGGGGAAAACCAGGGAAGAGCTTAGGAGTGAAGCTCAGCTCCCCAATAAAAAGGGGTGTGTCGAACTGGCCCAAAAGGAAAGGGGCCCGGGGGCCGCACCAATTTGTCCCGCTGGGGCAGGCCTGGGGTTTCCCATTTAAACTCCCTCATTTCTCTCAACCGTGCCTGAGAAAGGTTTCCCCCTTTTACTTCCTGTTTTTCCTGTTGGTATTTGTCTCCTTATTTTGACCCGGCTCGCTTCCCCGAACCCCGGGGCCTTTTTCCCCGACTTTGTACTGCACTCCCCGAAACCCTATTTTTTGGGCCCCGGCTTGCTTTTTGACTAATTTTTTTTGGGGTTAAAGTTTTTGGCATAAACGTTCCCGTACTGTGACTCCCCCCCCCCCCAAAGGGGTTTGGGGCTTTGGGGTTTCCCTGACGGGCCCTGGGACTTAGCAGCGTAGGGGCGAGTCCAGTTTGGGGGCTTCCGCCTAGGGGGCATGCCAAGTAGGGGAAAGGGGCAGTGGGGTGGGGGCCGTCAGGGGCCCAAATGCACCCCAAACCTTTCAAAAATTTTTTTTTTTTTTTTTGAACCCAAAATTTTTTTTTCAAAATTTTTTTTTTGGGGGGGGAATTTTTTTTTTTAAATTTGGTTTGTTTTTAACACAAAAAAAAAAAATTAGGGGGAAGGAGGGTTTTTATACCTCCATTTTGTTTTTTTTTACCCCCCCCACCCCACAGGGTTTCTACATCATGCAGTTTTGGGTTATAAACTGGTTTTTTTTTTTCTCTCTGGATTAAGGAGGTCTGTTGTTTCCCAAAAATGGGAAATCTGAACTTTTGGGCCCAAGTGAGAGGTAAAAATAGAGTGGACCCACTCGCTTTGAAAATCCCGTTGAAAAGTCGGGGGTGGCTTCAAAAAGTTTTGATCAAAACATTTGAAATAAGAATCCAAAATTTTTTTCATGTATTTTAGATAGCATAAAAGCTTCTTTAAAAGGTTTCCATGTTTTTTTTTTTTGATACCCTTTAGCTGTGGGTGCCCCCTGATTTTTGGATTTTGTGGGATAAAAACCAAAAACCCTGCCAGTGGGACCCCCGGGGTTTCCCCTTTTTGGTTTTTTTTGAAAAAGTTTTTTTTGCAAAAAACTATACGTTTCATTTGGCATATATTGCCCTTTTAACTCTATAGGGGGGAGTGGATTTCCTCCATTTTTTTTTTTTTGCCCCCCCCCCGCCCACCTTACAGGTTGCTACAAACAGTGCAGTGGGGCTTAAAAGTGGTGTTTTTTTTTTTCTCTGGATTATGGAGGGCTGTTTTTTCCCAAAGGGGAAGTCTGAACCCGGACTAAAATGAGAGGTAAAAATAGAGTAACCCCCCGCTTTTAGATCCCGTTGATAGGGCGGGGGGGCTTAAACTTTTTTTATCAAAACATGGAACTAAGAATCTCAAAGTTTTTTTCATGTATTGTAGATACAAAATGCTTTTAGGGGTTTTCCCATTGTTTTGATACCCCTTTTACATGAAAGACCCCAAAACCACAAAATGACCTTTTGGGGAAAACTAATCAGCTGCTCCCACCAGGGGTCCCCAATACGGCAGTAGGGGCATATTCCTGTCATAGTTACTAGTATGTGACATCACAAGGGGGGCAACAAATTCGCAGAAAAACCACGCTTGATTCTCTTGAAAATGCAACGATCCGATTCTCAGGAGAAAGACAGATACTTTGTCATTACACCCCCGCCAGCTGTGCAAAGGTGCTTTAGATAATGCTGGGGGCCCGGGCAGGATAAAATTTTTATGGCAGTCAATAATTTTCAGGCCATTCACCTTTTGGGGACACCCAAAGTTAAGGGGCCCAAAAACAACCAAAAATTTTGGGTGTTGATCCGCAGGTAGCCCCCTTTGTTTTAAAGGGGTCTCTGGTGCAATTTTGCGCCCCTGCCTTGCAAACTTTGGTGACTGGAAAATCGATTACCAAATGTCACCCATAGGGTCCTCCCACCTCCCTGCGCTTTTGTGGCTATTTGCCATTCTACTCTGGCACGTGTTTTACATTGTTCGTGACTTCGAAAGTGAGAAGACACAAAAGATCCTCCATTTGGGCAAAGACACTGTCTCAAGGAGGGGGGCCACCCCTAATCACTGTTCAATTTTTATTGCCTTGATGGTGGGTCATGTTTAGTAATTTGCATCAAGCCCTCAGGTGAGAGCTGCCAGGGGCTCCCAACCCCGGGTCGAGGGGCACAACAAATTTCCTCTTTTTCTTCCCCTTACTCCGTAAATCTGTGCCAACCTTTACCACTAAAGGGGAATCGTACCGGTGGTGTCCACCCTTCCCTATCCCCCTCCTCCACTCTTCACCTGACCATCACCAAGCCTGGCTGCTCAGCGCTCTACTGTGAGACGAATTGCCGCCTGTACCCCCCGGCCTGAACCACCGCCAAAAAAAGACCGATACAAATTGGGGAAAAGTCGGGCCTTCTATACCTCTGGCAAGAAAAGGGTCGTCCGCCTCCTCCCCCCATCACTGCTGGCACCTACTGCTGCAGAGAGTCAACGCTTGTTCCCGTATAAAATGACCACAATGGTCAACTAACAACGCCAAAACGTCCTGATTGACCCTTTTTGGTTTGGGCTTCAAAACTGGGAAGGGTTTTGCAAAGATCCTTCACTTCCCCACTCTCTATGGCCAAACCCCATTCCGCCCACTGCGCATCAGGCAATGCACACTTTTATACTGCTAAGGCATTATTGCTTTTACAATCGCTAGAGCATGTGGGCGGGTGGAAAATTCCCAGGGATCCATATCAACGATGAGACGGGGAGGCCCAAATGACGCTTCAACACTGCAAGTCCTGCCAAAGCAGGGTGCGAACACTGGAAGTGTGAGCTAAGACCTCGACCCTTCCCAGAACTAAAAACCCAAGTAGCGCTTAAAATTTTCAACACAACCGGGTTATGATGTGTGCGGCAAGGGATGTGCAAAGCTACCAAATCCAAGGGCGACAAGGAGTTTCCCCCCCTTGTCGACACCCCCTTTGCCTGGCCCCATGTTCTTCTCCCACCACGGTTTTTGGTTGAGTGTCAGAGCCGCCCCCGCTTTTGACCTGTTTTTTTGAACGGTCTACAAGACGATTAATTTTTCAGAACCTGGTTTCATTGGACATGAGCACCAGTGGGGGTTGAGCTTAAAACCCACACCAAGGCATGTCATCCACCAAACTCACCCAGGACTAAAAGAGATGAAAACCCCCTTGACCAGCTACTAGTCCTGTTTCGTGGAAAATTTGGGTGACACAGAGCAGCCAACGCGCGGAGACTTTTCTGAAACGTGAAACTGGCCAGGGCAGGGGGCTTTTCGGCAAAGAAATGCCTCTTCGGCATCATATTTGGGCCATCCAGGACCTGACATGGCAGAACCCATCTGGCCCACCAGGGGAAAGGCATTTTCAAGTCAACAGCCGGCAAGCCGACATTCAGGCTTTTGCCTTTTTGGGTGGTTTGGGGGGAAAGTGTTTCTTCGCTCCCCACCTGGTACCAGAAGATGGCTGCCAGACTGGCCCCGTATGGCTGCAGGTCAACTGTAGAAATGAAGTTGGCTGTGTTTTGGGGGGGATTCACCGACAGTTCTGGGGGCCTGGGTGGTGTTGCCCGCTCTTCGGGACATCGGGAGCAAGGGGCCGCTTTGGGGTTGGAGGTGGCGAAGGGGGAGGGGGCATAAGAATCCAATGGTGGGAACCCCGGACCAAAGTGGCCTTTTTCTCCAGGTACTCTTCCCCAAAAAAATTCATGCTTTACATGCAGTGCCTTTCATGCGGTGGTGCTTTAAAACCCTTTTTTATTTTTTCCTCGAAGACTTTGAAAGCAAATCCTGCCTATGACGTTACTCTGTGAATCTGAGGCTTGATCGAAAAAGGCCCAGGCTTCACAGGTCATAGACCTATTCGACAGTGAAAACCTAGTAGCGGTGTTCCCGCTGCCACCACTGATCACTGGCCGGTGGAGTAATGTCAGCGGACTTGTGCGGTCGCCCTCTCACTTTCTGAGGCCAGACCCACACCGACACTACCCCATCCTCCTCCTCCACTGATGATGCGCTCGCCCAGCTGCTGCTGAAAAGACCATGTTGGATCCAGAATTTTGTCATCATCATCATCATCACAGGTGACTTCCTGTTCCTGCCAGTCTAAATCCTCAAGCTGCGGGCCAAAATCCACAGGCACTGCGAGGCACCGTTAACCGCTCGATATTCCTGCCGACAGATCAGCTTCCTTCTCCTCCTCTGAGGGTATCAGCGATTGGGCGTCAGAGCACATAAAATCATCCTCTTTGGCCTCTTGATCTTTTGAAATGCCTTCTGACCCCAACCACATTGTGTCATCAAATAGGTCTTCAGTATATGGATTATTTACAGTGGTCTGTATATTGGGTGACATTTGGGCTATGTTTGCTTCAGGTTGGACTGATGATGACGATGATGATGAAGACGACATTTGTGGCTGTGACTGAGATGATGAGGAGATAAAACCGCTGGATGCAGGTTGTGTTAACCACTGAAGAATAGATTGGCAAGGCTCTTCAGTAATCAGACGCACAGGGAGCCAACCAAGCGATGACAGGCCTGTCGGTCCTGCAACTGACGATCTGCACGCTTGTGTGTTGTCCAGAGCACTGGAAAGAGTGCCTTGTCTCGTAACTCTAGCTCCACGTCCTTCACCCCTCCTAGCTTGCTTACTACCTTTAGCTTGCTCCATGTTCAAAAAGATAAATATTAAAAAGGTCAAGATTTGTTCACAGTCTCTTATTGAAGAACTGTACTCCAAAGACTGCAAATCACATGTGTTCTTAAATCCCTATAATTTGCAACTAGCAAATAGGATTAGAAATATAATTTTTTCTATGGAATTTCTGTTGCATGGGGTCTTATGGAAGAACCTTGGCAGCAACACAGCAAATCAAAAGTGTTCTTAAATCCCTATATTTGCAACTAGCAAATAGGATTAGAAATAGAATTTTTTCTATGGAAAATCTGTTAAGCAGGGTCTTATGGGAGAACCCTGACAGCAAGACAGCAAATCTAAAGTGTTCTTAAATCCCTATAATTTGCAACTAGCAAATAGGATTAGAAATATAATTTTTTCTATGGAATATCTTTTGAATGGGATCTTGTGGAAAAAACCCTGGCAGCAACACAGAAAATCAAAAGTGTTTTTGAATCCCTATAATTTGCAACAGTGCTAACCTTGTCTTTTACGCTAGCTGTACACCCAAAACAGCAGACGTGAATTTTTGGGCACTCAGACTGAAGATGGGAAAGATGCAGCCAGCAACTTAAAACTTCACAACTATTGCTGTGTATAGTTCCCTAAGCTTGCTGCCCTCCCTCTAAATAATCTAAATAGCAGCTTTTCCTGTCTAAAATCGCTGAGAAATGGGGTGAATGCATGCATAGAAGCATGCAGATACAGAGAGCAGTGTGATCAGTACAGAGACTGAAGTGGAAATGGCATTTAATAGGAAATACAGTATAATACATAGAATAGGGTCATGTGATTTTAGCAGCCAATGAGATCCCTACACCGTCACTGGTGATGTTATTTGATACTTCTCTACTGTCTGCACTGATTGCATGGTACCAAAAGTACAGGAAACGGCTCAAAACAAAAGTAAAAAAGTAAAAAATGGTGCGGCGAACGCATGTGTAGAACGTGCAATTTAGTCAAACAAGCCGACAAAAGCTCGGTTCGGCTCACGTTCTAAAAATTGCAAAGTTCGAATGAACCTTTTTCGAACAGTTCGCTCAACACTAGTAATGGCACCAAGAGCACCTCTGTCCCTGTGCACAAGCAGGAACACAAACACAGACTAGGAACATAGGTAGACAGACAAGGACCGAGCAGAACACAGACCAGACAGACAGACAAGAGCCAAGGCAAACATCACAGAAACATAGACTAGAAACACAGGACTGAACATAATAAAGGACACAGACAAACTGGACAAGAACCAAGACAAAGCAGAGCATGCTCAGCAAATATTAGGCACATGAGTATTTGAGGAGCTGCTTTATAAAGCCAGAGGTAGAAGCGGGATTAGCTAGAAAGCCAAACCCAGCTGAACCTCCTATAGTTAAATACTAGTAGGGTGCAGCCGAGCGGTGCATACAGCATAGCCAAAAGGAAAGGAAGCCACACTGCAAATGGACAATCACCATCCTGACGGTAGCAGTGTGACAGTTTCTACCCCTTTAAATCACACTATGTACTCAAACAGCACTTTATGATCACATATGGGGTATTTCCCTAAGAATTGTGTTACAGATTTTGGGTTACTTTTCTCCTGCTTTCCTTGTGAAAAAGAAATTATAGTGCACTTAATTGGAAAAATAAAATTTTTCATTTTCACAGTTCAATTTCAAAGAAAACTTTAGTACCTTATAGGGATGTTTTGACACTACAAAATGCTTTTTAAGACCATTGGGGCATAATGGGAACTAGAAGAAAGAGAGGATACTTAGCACCATAGCCGCTCTTGTTTTGTCGCTGCAGCTGTCACAGTAATCCCAGCAGTAGCTTTGCCCATTCATCCTTTACATAACAGGTGAACAAATTAAGAAAGACTTCGTCAACCAAGATTTTTTTACAATCTTAAAGGGGTTATACCATGAGGTAAATCCCCTGCACTGGTTGACTGCAGCTGACTGGGAGCTGACCATGCATGTGAACGAAGAGGGTGGTGCCTGTGGCCATTCTCTCCATACACTTCTATGGGAGCCCCCACACATAGTCTCAAAATGACCTGTATAATTCAAAGCTTTGAAAAGTTATTCCCACATAAAGTGACACATGCCAGATTTAAAAATTGGGGCTCAGTCATAGAGGTCAAAACTGACTGTGGCAGTAAAAGGTTAAACAAAGGGACTTCCGGTTCCTGCGCCAGCCTGGAGAGTCGCACCTAAGTGAGCTCCGGTGCTGCGGCCGATAACGGGCAATCTATACCAGGCAAAAATACCACAGAACGCCCGAAAACGTGAGCCCTTGGGTACCGCAAGCGGGAGGAGTTATTGCAGTGACGTGGGAGAGAGGCGGTGATAAGTGGCGTGAGAGGAAGCGCTGCGGAGAAGGCGCGCAGTCAGACACCATCGGTCTCAAGCTGTGGAGGAGAAACCACCCGACCTGGACCACCGGTGAGCAGTGGAGGGACCGTGGGACCCTTGTAAGAGTCGGAGGGGGTGTCGGGCGGTACGTGGGTGCCGTTCGCGCCATACCTGCTACACGGCGCCCGGAAGTGGAGGACCCCCAGAATCAGCGGAGCCTCTGAGAGGAAACGCGCCGGCTCCCGAAAAGCCGATGCTCCCTGCACCCCAAGCGGGGGTGAGATCTAACACACGAATTGGGCCCAACAGCGACGGGACTTCTTCCAAGGGCTGTAAGTACCTCACCAGCCCCCATATCCTCCCGCCCACTCAGGCATCCAACACGGCAATACACGGGGCAGAAGGCACTTGACACCCTGCAGATTGAATACTGCACATTCCATAATAGTGAAAAGTTCCTTGACAAGCCCACCTCATTACTCAGTGACTGCCTGCTGCCGACCCTCTGCTTTACTGAAGCGGCCGCCATCTTGAACCTCTAACTAATGTGTATTCACAGCTATTCTACACCTTTCAATCTCTAAAAGCTGCTACTAAAGGGGGTCACTGCCCCACAGTTTTAAAAGACCCGTTTTATCCCCAAAAACCTGTGGCACCGGTTTTTATTTTGACCTCTGGAGCCGGTCCAGCGCCATTACAGCTGCGAACTGTTTCCCGCAGTACATAAGTGCAACTACTCGACCTCAACCCCCCCTGGGTTCTTCTGCTCTCTAGGTTCACCTTATTAAGATTGTAGACCTGGTGGCCCCAGACACTGCCTCCATCCCTCCTGTGGGGGCCGGAACTGAGCCCCGAAACCCAATTTTAACAAAACCTATAAGGGCTCGGTAGTGTTAACTAAGGGAAGAGTTTTGCAAGCTAACCCTACCAATCCATAATCTCACAGGAACAGCTGCCGCCTTCGGCATCTATCCTAGATATTCTACATTCCTATCAGTCTACAATCCATCAGCACTCTTACATATATGAGGGGCTCACAATCCCACGGCTGCCAAATCAGTGACTTCACAATACCTGCTTATCACTCTGATTACTGATGGACTTGTAGGGACTACGAAACATTATCACCTGGCCCTGATATTGCAGCCCACAACTAAAGCATCTAACTTTCGGCCTCCCCTGGGCTTTCCAAAGACGCGCCAAGCTCTTCCCCATATAGCTAAGGATTTGGTAGCCTCAGCTGATCCGCTAGGAGATTACCCTATGCTATAGTTACCCTTCAACTTCCGTAAATATCTCGGCGGTTACCTGCTGCTACAGAAACTCTCACCAACTACATAAAAAGCTATTTGGTGTAGTTACACCAGCTTAAGCGCGCAGCGCTCCATGTCGTCTCACCATAAAATCAAATCTCTTTATGGTGCATGGAAAAGTTCCTGTTCAAAATGGGACGTGCTAAAGCCGCTAAACAACAAGGGAAAGGGGAGAAGTCCCAGGCATCCCCTCCCCGGGAGTCCTCAGAACATGATACCTGGAGGAATACACCCCCACATCGGATTGGGATATCCCAATGCCACCCCATCAAGACTCAGACTCAACCCCTGAGGCTATGGCCCCCACCAACCCAAACATGCAGGATTATCGCTGGCAAAGCAAGACATTCCCAGTTCCAACTTAAAAGCCCTAGCGGAGGAGGTTGTAAAATGTATCTCGGCTGACATACAAGCCTCCCTTGTGGCTACAGTAGAACAGATGTTTACCCAAGTCAAATCGGACCTACACACCTACATGTACAGCAGGATGCTTCGATGCTTCTGATACACAAAATGCAGAACTGAGAGATTTGAAGCCGACAGAACGCTTACACAGCTGCTAGACATCACCCTCGAGAATCAATACTGTCCGTAAAAATCCAAAGACTTGGAGAACCGTTCCAGGAGGAACAACTTGCGAGTAGTTGGCATCTCAGAAGCAATCCCTGCCAGAGATCTGGTGGCTCTATGCGAACGAGATCTTCCGGAAGCCCTTGGTCTTAGGGGACCATGTAAAGTAGAGAGAGCCAAGCAGCAGGGGAGAAGTGATACAGTGGTACCAAATATAAAATCCAAATTTCTTTATTCGCAATTCTTAAAAACCAGGTAACCGAAACATAGCACAGCCAAAAAGAACCCTCTTCTCGGAGCCGACCGTTATCAGGTGAACAAATCACCCATAATCATGGCATACTGAGCGTACCCACAGACATATATATATACAAAATAAATGCATAATTGACTTCTCACTCTCATTCAGCATCCCACAGCCATCATGCAGCCGCCATAACGCCCCGCTTTTACCGCAATGCAGCCACGCACACCCGACCGCACAGCAATGGACCTAACGTATCATGCGGCGTCTCCAGAAGTGACGCGCATGCAAAACCGGAATAGCGAAAGTAACCTGTGACGTAGCAAATTGTATTGAGCGGCATCCGGGCGGAGCTAAACCGCAGCTATGGCAATGAATACCCGCAATAATACATCACCCAGGAGGCCAACCAACAATATTTATTTATCAATCGCTCTGGGGTGACATTGCACCATCCGGTAACCACCGTTGGGGGGGTGAGCAAAACCTGCGAAATGGTTATACACACTAAAAAACAAGGAGCTGCATATATTATTAATACCTGTAACAAGGACCATTCAATGACCAATACTAAATACAAATAACATCAAAAACATACTATATTAGCAAAAAAGGCATATAATACCCTTGTAATATATGTTACAGTGTTACATGAGCACAGCGAATACTACAAAAGGGGGAAGAAAAGAACACACATTGATGACAAAAAGACAAAAAAAAAAATAAATAAATAATTTTTTTTTTTTTTTTTAAATATAATAGACTATGTAATGTTAATATAAATATAAATAAGTTAATAATGAAACATCCATTCCTCTTGAGGTTCAATCCCATGGGGCTGCATTTCTAATGTGATGACCAAAACGCCTCCCTTTCATGGAGCAAATGTCCAGATCCCCGCCCTGGGTAGACTTAACCACTCCGACGATGCCCATAATTCTTAAAATTACTAACATTTACCTTGATGAACTCCCGAAATGGTTCGACAGATAGAGATCTATTACGGACCGCATGCTTGAATGTCATTTAGATTTCCAAGTATACTTTTAACCTCCTTGTGGTGCAACCCACATACTGTCAAATCACACTCAACAGGTGGCAAATATACCACATGGTGGGATTACAATTAATGTAATTACGAATAGTAAATTCTTTAGTGTGTCGCTTTATGGAATAATCTTTTCCTGAATTGACAAACCTACAAACTCACAGGGTGTAGACCCGCACCTAAAGAAGCCATAAATAAGAGCCATGTTTGTTTTGGCCTCTACAATTACTGATTAGGGGTCCAGCATATCCCAGAGTACGAATCTTCGCGTAACTACCTGATAACCCCTAGCCAAGATATCATTCATAATTGGGTCCTCGGATAAAAATGGGTAGATGTTTTTCAAAATGATCTTCCTAATTGCACAAATTGATACTATGACTATACCCAAAATTTTTTTATTCCATATCAGAGGTACCGTCCGTTGTAAGTGCGTGTAACGTTTTTTAGAATAAAGAAGTTGATCTCTATTTTTTTCCTGAACTTTGGTAAATGGCCCTTTCTTAGGTCCAAGACGGGTAACCCCCTTTTTATGTGAGTCTTATGGAAATAGCCTTAACACCTCTCCAAGAAATCTTCAGGTTTGACTAACAATCCCTCATCCTCATGGCTCAGTCTTCTCCCACCGTATACCCTTGAGTATGTTTTTTGGGGTGAAAACACTGGTGGTGCAATAATGTATGCCTGCTGTTATTTTCCGGTATGTCCGTGTAATGATCCTATGTCCTGGATCACCCACGAGAACAAGATCAAGGAATTGTATATTTTTCCTGTCAGATTGGTGGACAAATCTCAAATTACAGGGATTATTATTCAGATAAAAAAGAAAATCAGGTATGGCAGATACATCGCCCCTCCAAATAAAGGGAGATTGTGATGTTCTGCCAATACCAAAACAAAACCGGCAAAGTCTTTCCAGCAGTGAGCCAATGCCCGAAACAATGGGCCGCATCGGAGGAGTTTCAATATTCTTGTGGACCTTCGGCAAGCCGTATATAATAGGCATCACCGGAAATTCCACTATGATAATCCTTTTGTTTATTGGAGAGAGTAACACCCAATATTGGCTACTGCGGAAAGACTTTGCCAGTGGCTGGATAGCCATCTGCAGCCTCTGGTGAGTGTTGTTCCGAGTCATCTGAAGGACACTAGGGATGTCCTTTGTAGGTTACAAAATATAGTGTGGGAACATGACATGTCGTGGTTGTGCTGCGACGTGGAGGCGCTTTATACATCCATTCCACACCGTGTGGCTCTCCATGCATTAGAGTATCATCTTAAAAATCATGGGGATTATTCTCGGGAGCTTGTAGAATTCATTTTGATGACAAAGGATTTCCTCATGACCCACAATTTTTTCTCTTTTGATTCCAGTATTTATCTTCAGGTCAAGGGGGTGTCGATGGGGGCGAAGTTCTCACCTTCCTTGGCTAATTTAGTCATGGCTTGGTGGGAGTTCGCCTACATCTACACCCCCGATAACCCGTTTTTGCCGGTTTTGTTTTGGTATGGCAGATACATCTATGATCTCCTCTTTATTTGGAGGGGCGATGTATCTGCCATACCTGATTTTCTTTTTTATCTGAATAATAATCCCTGTAATTTGAGATTTGTCCACCAATCTGACAGGAAAAATATACAATTTCTTGATCTTGTTCTCGTGGGTGATCCAGGACATAGGATCATTACACGGACATACCGGAAAACAACAGCAGGCAATACTATATTGCACCACCGGAGTTTTCACCCCAAACATACTCACAGGGCTATACCGGTGGGGGAAATGACCCGAGCCATGAGAAATTGTAGTCAACCTGAAGATTTCTTGGCCAAGTGTAAGGCTATTTCCAACAGACTCACTAAAAGGGGTTACCCGTCTTGGACCCTAGATAGGGCATTTACCAAAGTACAGGAGAAAAATAGAGATCAACTTCTTTCCTCTAAAAAACGTACACGCACTTACAAACGAGCTACCTCTGATAGAAATAAAAAAAATTTGGTACTAGATCATAGCACTAAATTTGTGGCAATTAGGAAGATCATTTTGAAACATCTACCCATTTTATCCAAGGACCCAATCATGAATGATATCTTGGCTAGGGGTCTCCAGGTAGTTACGCGAAGATCTCGTACTCTGGGCAGTATGCTGGCCCCTAATTCAGTTAATTGCAAGAGGTCAAAACAAACATGGCTCAAATTTAAGGGCTTTTATAGGTGCGGGTCCAACCCCTCTAGAGTTTGTGGCTTTGTCAACTCGGGAAAGATTTTCCATAACAGCCGGCACACTAGAGAATTTACTATTCGTAATTACATTAATTGTAACTCCCACCATGTGGTATATTTGGCCACCTGTTTGGAGTGTGATTTACAGTATGTGGGTAGCACCACAAGGAGGTTAAAAACCCGTATACTTGAACATCTAAATGACATCACAAGCACTGGCGGTCCGTAATAGATCTCACCCTGGTCGAACCATTTCAGGGAAGAACATCAGGAAATGTTAGAAAATTTTAAGAATTATGGGTATCGACAGAGTGGTTAAGTCTACCCGGGGCGGGGATCTGGGACATTTGCTTCATGACAGGAGGCGTTTGGATCATCACTTTAAAGAAACTGCAGCCCCATGGGATTGAACCTCAAAAGGGAATGGATGTTTCATTATTAACTTATTTATCATTTATTATTATCATTTATTAGTCTATCATACATAAACAATTTTTTTTTTCCTTTTTTTTTCCTTTTTGATCATCACATGTGTGTTCTTTTCTTCTTCCCCCTTTAGTAGTATTCGCTGTGCCCAATGTAACACTGTACCATATATTAGTATGGTATTATTATGCCTTTTGTGATTAATGTAGTATGTTTTGGAATGTTACCTGTATTTAGTAATGGCTTTAAATGGTCCTTGTTACAGTGTATTAATAATATATACCAGCTCTGGTGTGTTTTTTAGTGTTTGTAACCACTTTCGCAGGTTTCTGCTCACCCCCCCAACGGTCGGTTCCCAGATGGGGGCAATTTTCACCGACCCAATTGACATAGATATATTGTTGGTCGGCCTTTCCCCTGGTGATGTACCATTGCCGGGTACTCTTGTTATATCTGCGGTTAGCTCCGCCCGGATGCCGCTCAATACAATATGCTACATCATCGGCTGCCTTACGCTACTTCCGGTAGCATGCGCGTCACTTCCCGGAGACGCCGCATGGAACTTTGGCGTCTAATGCTGGCGTCCCGGGTGTGCAGGCTGCATGCCGGAAGTGGGCGTTATGGGTGCATGATGCCGTGGAAGGCTGAAGGCAGGTGAGCAGTCAATTACGGGCATTTATTTTAGTATATATATATTAGTCTGTGGGGTGCGCTCAGTATGCCACGATTAAGGGTGACTTGTTCACCTGAAACACGTCGGCTCTGCTGACTGAGGGTTCTTTTTGGCTGTGCTATGTTTCGGTTACCTGGCTTTTAAGAATTGCGAATAAAGAAGTTTGGATTTTATATTTGGTACCGCTGTATCACTTCTTCTCTGCTGCTTGGCCAGTCCAGCACCTTTATCCTCATTTTCTTTAGCAAGCAAGTGGTCGTCTTGGAGGTGTATTTGGGATCAATGCTGCCCTGCGACTCAGTTTCTGAAGGGAGGGGGCCATGCTTTGTTTCATTATCACAGTACATGTTGGCATTCATGGTTCCGTCAATAAACTGTATCTGTCCATAGACGGCAGCACTCGCATACACTTCACACCATCTGAAACATCAGACCACAGGACACGGTTCCAGTAATCCATGTCTTTAGTCTGCTTGTCTTCAGCAAACTATTTGCGGGCTTTCTTGTGCATCATCTGTAGAAGGGGCTTCCTGCTGGGACAACAACCATGCAGAACAATATGAGGCAGTGTTTAGCATATGGCATGAGCATTGACAGACTAACACCCACCCCGTCACCTCTGCAGCAATGCTGGCAGCTCTTAAATGTCTATTTTGAAAAGACAATCTCCGAATGTGACGCTGAACATGTGCACTCAACTTCTTTGGTTGACCATGACAAGGTTTGTTCCTAATGAAACTTGTCTTATTAAACTGTTGTATGGTCTTGGCCACCCCGCTGCAGCTCAGTTTAAGGGTGTTGGAAATCTTCTTGTAGCCTCGGCCATCTTTATGTAGAGCAACAATTCTTTTTTTTCCAATCCTCAGACAGTTCTTTGCCATGAGGTACCATGTTAAACTTCCAATGATTAGTATGAAATAGTTTGAGAGCGATAACAGCAAATATAACACACCTGCTCCCTACTCACACATGAGACCTTGTAGCACTAACAAGTCACATGACACCTTGGCGGAAAAATGACAAATTGGGCACAATTTGTCCGTTTTCACTTAGGGGTGTACACACTTTTGTTGCCGGTGGTTTAGACATTGATGTGTGTTGAGTTATTTTGAGGGTACACCAAATATAATTGCACACTGTTTTAAAAGCTGTATGCCAACTACTTTACATTGTATCAAGTGTCAAATCTTCAGTGTTGTCCCATTAAAATATATAACATAATATTTACAAAATTGTGAGGGGTGTACTCAATTTTGTGAGATACTGTATTATCAGTGGCACTTGATTGATAAAGGGCCCTGTAATGCTCACCTGCGACTCTACTGAAAACTGCCTTGGCTCTCCCTCCTCACATGTCTTCCAGCCTTTCTCCTCAGCATCTTGTCTGCTGCCTCCTTGCTAGGACCTCCAGTGCTTCTCCTTCCACATGCATATGATGACTTATGTCTCTTTAGGGGCTAGCGCATGCCGAACAACTTCTCCTTCTGACAATCATTTGTTACCCCAGGTTATGTATGAATGCATCTCCTATTCCTTTTTACCTAACCAGAAAGGTTAACGGGGTTGTCTCACTACAAGGATTGCTGCTTTTTATGTTAAAGATCTTTCAAAAACAAGTCACTTTGCAATATATGTCCATTAACAGTATCCTACCTAGTCCTAGATAACCCCTCTTGTATGAGCTGCATCAGCTCCTCAGGTTGCTATAGCTACAGAACTGTTTGATCTATCCTGATAGGCTGCCAGCACTGGTTGCTATAGCTACAGACCTGGCTTCTACTGCAGCCTAGTGGAAGGTAGTAAACACACCCCTGAATTCAAAGTGAATCCAGAAAAACAAGACTGAGGTGAGATGAATCAATGTAGTGAGACACCCCCTTTAAGGGCGACATTTCCCAACATGCCAACACCAGTTTTTTGGTCTATATTGCGCTAAAACCGCTTTTGACGCCATATTTTGGATGTAAATGAACTGTCGTACATCAAAACTAGGCGCATTATATGCCGCGACCAACACATTGTAATGCACCTAAAAATGATGCACTGTGCGCCTCCATAACGACATGCGCCTGTTGAGGCGCATAGCACATCATTACAAGTGTGTATGTGTTAGGCGCATTTCACATTTTACATGTACGTGTTAGGCACATTTCATATACTTGTAATGCTGAGCTATGCGCCTCCGTGCGGGATGTGACTTGATAGGGGCATTATATACAGTGTCGGACTGGGGGGTCTGGGGCCCACAGGGGAGTTGATCTCGGGGGCCCACCCTACTGTACATGAAAATATTACCGGCCTCTCGGACATAAATGCCCCTCCACAAACAAACAAACAATTTATCCCCTCACACCCAACATAAACCAATATCCTCCCCTCCACCCACAATATCCCCTCCACCCACATACAATATCCCCCTCCACCCACATACAATATCGCCCTCCACCCACATACAACATCCCCCCCCCCCCACATACAATATCCCCCTCCACCCACATACAATATCCCCTCCACCAACATACAATATCCCCCTCCAAGTTACCCTTGATCACTCACCTCACCACCTTCTAAAATAAACACCAGCAAGAAAGAAAGTGTAACTCCTATCACAGGGTCAGGCGTTCCCTCACTCTTACAATCAGGAACACCTGTGCGCTGCCACTATACCCGTGCCAATATAACCTACAACACTGTCATATAGAGACCACATAGAGGTTAGACACCAGCTCAGGTATAACCTACAACACCGCCATATAGAGACCACATAGAGGTAACACCAGCCGGGTATAACCTAAAAAACACCACCATATAGAGACCACAAGGGGTCAGACACCAGCTCATTAAATACAACACGTATATAGAACCCATAGGGAAGACACCATCAGGAAAAACCTACAACACGCCATTAGAACCCAAAGGTCAGACACCACTCAGGTATAACCTACAACCCACCATATAGAACCACATGTGGCAGCCCCAGCTCGGGTATAACCTACAACACCCCATTAGAACACAAAAGGGGTCAACACCACTCAGGTATAACCTAAAACCCCCCTTTCCACTTTCAGCCCCCTAAAAAATCCCCCACCTTTAGAGGTCGGACACACTCAGATAAACTACAACACCCCATATAGAACCACATAGGGGTCAGACCCACTGGGTAAACCTCAACACGCCATAAAAACCCACATAGAGGTCAGAAAACCAGCTCAGTATAACCTAAAAAACCACCAATAGAGCCCACATAGGGTCGACACCACTAAGGTATAACCACAACCCCATATAGAGCCCACATAGAGGTCCAACCAAAAACCACCCGCCTATAAACCAAAACAACCCCGCCAAAAGAAACACCACCATAAAAAAAGGGGTCAGACACCACTCCGTATAACCTACAACACTGCCAATAAACCACTAGAGGTCAGACACCAGCCCGTATAACCTACAACACCATCTATAGAGCCCCAAAAAGGGGTTTAGACCACTCGGTTAACCTACAAACCACCTATAAGACCACTTTAGGCAAAAACCCAGCCAGGTATAACCACAACACCACCTATAGAGCCCATAGTTTTCAGACACCACGCAGGTTAAATCTACAACACCGACATAAGAATCACATAGAGGTCAGACCCAGCTCGGGTAAAACCCTACAACACCCCCATATAAAAACCCCACATAGGGCAGACACCAGCCAGGTAAAACCTACAACACCTCATAGAAGACCACAAGAGGTCAGCCCCAGCTCGTAAAAACCTACAACACTGCCATATAAGCCACAAGGGGGTAAACACCGCTGGGTATAACCTAAAACACAACCATATAAACCAAAGAGGTCAGAACCACTCAGGTATAACCTACAAACCGCCATTAGAGCCCAAAAAAGTGGTCAGACCCAGCGCAGGTAAACCTACAACACAGACATAAGAACACTAGAGGTCAGACACCAGCTCAGGTCACATCACATTACATGAAAACAGCACTGACCAATATAGAATAAAAAAACCCCCCTGAAATCAGGGACTCACCGAGAATATATCTATGAGTCTTTTCTCTTCTCTATAGTCGTTCTTTTTCCCCTTTTTTTTGCATCCTTCCACACCGCCAGAAAATTGTCCCGGCCAAACTCACCCCTGCAGAAATTACACACAAAAATTTTAGAACCCTAAATTTTTTCCACATCTCTTTACCAATTCCCACTTCTGTACAAACTCCCTAGGGGGGAGAGCGGGTACAAGCCAAAACTTAGAGGCTATATCTAAGGGGAGAGGACTAACCCATAGAGGGTGGGGAGAGGACTAAACCCCCTGGAATAATGCAGGGGTAACAGGCATTAGGGACTCCTTTAGGGAGCAAACTGGCAGTTAGGGCCTCCTTTTGCTAGGTGCAGGTAGGGGCCCCAATTTGGGGTTGTCCTCCTTTTGCTAGTGTGCAGGTAGTTAGGGGCCTTTCCTTTTAGGGAAGTGGGGTTTTTTACATTTTTAGGGGCCCCCCTTTAGCTAGTGTGCAGGTAGTTAGGGGGCCTTTCCTTTTGCTAGTGTGAGGGGAATCAAACCCCCCCCCCCCCCCTTTTTGCTAGTGTGCAGGGAAATCAGGCCCCCCCCCTTTAGCTAGTGGCAGGAATCAGGGCCCCCCCTTTTGTTTTTTAGGTACGGGCCCCCTTTATATTTTGGGAGCCAGGGCCCCTTTAGGAGCCCGGGCCCCCTTTAGGTACCAGGGCCCCTTTAAGGTAGTCAGGGCCCCTTTTAAAAATAGTCAGGGCCCCCTTAAAATAGCCCTGGGCCCCCTTAAGTACCAGGGCCCACTTAGGTACCCCGGGCCCCCTTAAGTACCCAGGGCCCCCTTTTTGTACCAGGGCCCCCCCTTTTGTTAGTCATTTGGATCCCCCCCCTCTAGTAGCCAGGGCCCCCTTTAGGTGTCAGGGCCCCCTTTAGGTAGCCCGGGCCCCCTTTAGTACCCGGGCCCCCTTTGGTAGAAAGGGGCCCCCCTTTAGGTAGTCAAGGACCCCCTTTTGGTAGCCAGGCCTCCTTTAAGGGAGCCCAGGCCCCTTAAGTTCAGGGCCCTCTTTAGGTAGCAGGGGCCCCCTTAAAGTAGCCAGGGGCCCCCCTTAAAATAGCCGGGCCCCCTTAAGTGCCAGGGCCCCTCTTAATGCCAGGGCCCCCCTGGAGTCAGAGCCCCTTAAGTAGCCCGGGCCCCCCTTAAAGTAGCCATGGGGCCCCCTTTAGTACCAGGGCCCCCTTCGTAGCCGGGGCCCCCTAAAGTAAATCAGGGCCCCCCTTTGTGCCTGGGCCAACTTAAAACCAGGCCCCTTTGGTGTCAGGGCCCCCCCTGTAATCAGAGCCCCCCCCCTTTTAAAATAGCCAGGGCCCCCTTTTGGGAGCCAGGCCCTCTTAAGTACCGGGGCCCCTTGTAGTCAGGGGCCCCCTTTTAAATACCGGCCCCTTGGTAGCCCGGGCCCCCTTTAGGTAGCCAGGGCCCCCCTTTTAAAAAGGGCCCGGGGCCCCTCTGGTAGCAGGGCCCCCCTTTTGGGACTAGGGCCCCTTTAAATAGGGGAGGGGCCCCCGGGAGAGGGGCCCCTGAAGTAGCCGGGGGGCCCCACTGGTGGCCAGGGGCCCGCTTTAGGGAGCCAGGGCCCCCTTATGTAGCCAGGGGCCCCATTAGTAGCCAGGGCCCCCTCTGGTAGCCCTTGCCCCCTCGGTAGCCGGGCCCCCTTAGGTAGCCAGGGGCCCCCTCTGGTAGCCAGGGCCCCCCTTTAGGTAGCTAGAGCCCCCTTAAGTAACCAGGGGCCCCTCTGGTAGCCAGGGGTCCCCTGAAGTAGCCAGGGCCCCCGAAGTAGCCAGGGGCCCCCTCTGGTAGTCAGGGGCCCCCCCCCTTGGGGTCAGGGGCCCCCCCTTTTGGGAGCCAGGGGGCCCCCCTGTGTCAGGACCCCATTGGGGGGGGAAAAAAAAAAACAAACAATCACTTACCCCGGCTCCCCCCGCTCCTGCGCTCCGAGCCCCCGCCGGCTCCTGCCGTCCTGCATAGGCGGCGCGGAGATGTGACGTCACCGCGTGCCTACGTCACTAGTAGGGACCGGCGACATTAGTCCCCGGCTCCCGGGCCGGTCTCTGGGCGCTCGGGACGCAGGTCCCGGGCGTTCAGGGGGCCGGGGAAACGGGCCCCCGGGCCCCGGGGGGCGCGGCACTGCCTCCGGGGGGCCCCAGCGGCTCGGGGGGGGCCCACCCGGGGGGTTTACCCTCCCCCCGGCGCCCAGCCGACCTATTATATCCTTCTAAAGATATCTATTGCCCCAAATTTTCCTATCGTGGCACAAAACATTTAATTGGTAGAGTATGTAATGCCCCTATAGAGGCACATCACGCACGGAGGCGCATAGCTTATCATTACAAGTATATGAAAGGCGTCTAATACATATGTGAAATGCACCTAACACATAACACTTGATATTGGGATGACCTCAATAGGCGCATTTTGTTTTGGAGACGCACAGCGCATATTTTTTTTGGCGCATTTTGTTTACTATGCAAGGTATACCTGACGCCAGATTTTTTGATAGGTCGGATTTTCTGCCGCACTTTACACTTATTTAATGTGTCCAAAAACTGACATAGCACCGACAATTTTCGGACATCTCGCCCTTAAGACCCCATGTATGAAAACTGTCTAGGTCTAAAATTCACTTTGCTGCCCATAAAAACCAATAAGAGCGCTCCTTTCATTTTTCAGGATCACTATAGGAAATAAGAGGAGCGCTCTGTTTGGTTGCTATGGGCTCTGATTGGTTGCTATGGGCAACAAAGTGCGTTTTAGACCTGGACAGTTTTCATACATGTGACCCTCAGTATTCAACTGTTCCAACTACCCAATTTCCAACCCAACTTGTTCTTTGAACATGTTTGTTTGTCTGCCACCTATCCTGAACTCCACCTGATCTTCTGTCCATCTACTTTTGTGAGTGAACTCCACCTGTCCTGACCTTGTTCTATGTGACTATGCTTCTTGTCTTTCGCTTTGGACTTCTCAGTCATCCGAGACAACTCTGTGGTCCCATCTGCACAGCAATGATTTATAGTCAGTTTTTATGACTGACTCCAGAGTTGAAATCCGTTTGAAAACCGACTGTAAACCTTCCCCATAGACCCTAATAGAAAATCTGACGGTATTTTACAGTTGGTTTTCATTTTTTGTCACATAGTTTGGGCGGATTTTGCGGTTAGTGTTTGGATTCGGCTGGCTCATCAACATTGAACAGTACATTTTCCATTGGAAATCCAATGTTCTAAGTTTTTTGCAAAGATGTAGGTTTCGAAATCTGACCTAAAAAAAAATCCGTGCCTTGTAGACTAGTGGTCGGATTTTCTATTACGGTCTATGGTGAGGGTTTACAGTCGGTTTCCAATCAGATTTTGTTATAGATTTCTGTTATAGAATCTGACCTGAATTTTACAATTGCCTTGTGAACATACCCCAGGGTTTTGACTTGGGGATTCCATGCAGCTATGTACAGATCCCTGTATATGAGTCAAGGGGTGAAAACTTGAAAACCCCTAAGACTCTGACCTTCAGCTTAGCCCTCATCCAAATCCATAGGAACCCAGAGGATCCCCACCCGTCCATATATTTCTGGTGTCAGGCTTTGGTACAGATTTAACAGATTTACAAGTTTCTCCTCTGTCCTTTGGGGTGAAGGTAACTAACTTCTCCTCCCATATGGAATTTTTAAAAAATCTATATTTAATAGAAAGTGGTAAAAAGAGTAAAACCAAGATTTTATTTTTTTACAAATAAATGTATGTCTTGAACAACACTTTCCCCATAGACCCTAATAGAAAATCTGACGGTATTTTACAGTTGGTTTTCGTTTTTTGTCACATAGTTTGGACGGATTTTGCGGGTAGTGTTTGGATTCGGCTGGCTCATCAACATTGAACAGTACATTTTCCATTGGAAATCCAATGTTCTAAGATTTTTGCAAAGATGTAGTGTCAGGGCTAACTGACTATTCTTGCTTCTCACGGCCCCAGCACTTTAGCAGCGCATGGGCTGTCGCCCAGTTGCCATCTGCCGCCTAGGGCAGCACGTCAAGTAGGCAGGGACAGTGGGCTGGGTTCCAGTTAGGGCTCACTGCACCTCCCTTGACGTGACATGTAGGTTTCGAAATCTGACCTAAAAAAATCCGTGCCTTGTAGACTAGTGGTCGGATTTTCTATTACGGTCTAAGGGGAGGGTTTACAGTCGGTTTCCAATCAGATTTTGTTATAGATTTCTGTTATAGAATCTGACCTGAATTTTACAATTGCCTTGTGAACATACCCTAGGGTTTTGACTTGGGGATTCCATGCAGCTATGTACAGATCCCTGTATATGAGTTAAGGGGTGAAAACTTGGAAATCCCGTAGGCTATGTTCACACGGCTGATTTCAGAACTGATTCACGTCGGATTTCCGACGTACTGTAAATACGTTCCGAAATCAGTTGCAAATCAGTTGCAAATAAGTGCCACTAAGTGTGGCACATATTTGGAACTGATTTCGCGACGGATTCACCATCCCCATTCATTATAATTGGTGAATCCGTCCGGAAATAATTGACATGCACATTGTTTTTGAGGCCGCAATCCGGAACGAAATAAGTGTCATCTAACGACGACACGTATTTCCCATTAAAATCAATGTAAAACGGCCAGTTACTTGTTTGTAACTGATTTCGCAACGGATTTGCGGCCGTAAATACGGCTGCAGATCCGTTGCGAAATAAGCCGTGTGAACGAGGCCTAAGACTCTGACCTTCAGCTTAGCCCTCATCCAAATCCATAGGAACCCAGGGGATCCCCATCTGTCCATATATTTCTGGTGTAAGGCTTTGGTACAGATTTACAAGTTTCTCCTCTGTCCATTGAGGTGAAGGCAACTAGCTTCTCTTCCTACACGGGATTTTTAAGAATGCTATGTTTCATAGAAGGTGGTAAAAAGGGTTCAATTTTTACAAATAAATGTATGTCTTGAGCAACACACTCAATAAGGAGTTTTTGATCACCGGGAATATCCTTGGATTATCTTTTTTCCTCTATTTTTATGTCTGGTTTTAAGCGAGCGCAGTTATTTCACGTCTTCAATTATTAAATGAAGTAATTAAAGCAACGTGATCTTGCCAATCCCCGACATTCCACTGACCATCTACGATGAGGGAAAGAAGAATGACAGAGCCATAGTATTGATCCACTCACAAAAAGGGAAAGAATGCTGTGGCCCTGTTAACCCTTCCAGTTGGAGAGTCTGATCCATCTCAGTACCCTTCTTCGTTCTTTTTTCCCCTTCTGGAGGTCATGATCTTTCTTTGTTTCTCAGGTCAGGTTTCGGTCTGACAAGTGGTAATTGATTCCCCTGCTACATAGGCTGGTGGTAAGTGCAGGATAAAGTTACAGTGAAAACAAATAGCACTTCACAGTTCTGACCTTTCCTCTTGCAGCTTTTGTTGTGGTTGCACTTGAAGCCTGTGAGGTAAGATGTCTGCGAGTTCGGGGCTTCACATGACTGCGCACTGTGTTACGTGTGCCTGGCAGGGCTCAGTGCCACGTGTCTGTTCAGACATTAGGTCTGTACAAAAAATCATGTAACCATTTCTTACCTGTAGTTAAAATGCCATAGTGATTTCCTCATTTAAAATATGAGCTAATCTCCTTCTTCTATCAAGCAGCCCATGGCCATGACCTGAAAAAATCTATTATTTACTCAATTGACTCAATGACTATAGTGACCAACATTTTAACCCCTTAGAGACGGTCGGTCATAATCATATGGCTCTTCATTTTTTTCCTCCCCGCCTTCCCAGAGCCATAGGGCTATGTTCACACGGGTTAAATTGGGACGTATTTCGGCCCGTATTTCGCTCCGTACTGCACTCAATACGGGCCGAGATACGTCTAAATAATTACGGTAATCCAAAGTTCTCATAGAGAACTATGGATAACGTGTCCTCTCCCTGCTCGTACAATACGACGCACGGGGGAAATAAGTGACATGTCAATTATTCACGGCGTTTACGCGCCATGAACAACGCATGTCTATGGGGCCGACGGGCTGCCGGTCCCCCCACCTCGCGCGAGCTCCCGTACACACGGCGTAATTACGTAATTACGCCCCGCAATTAGCCCATGTGAACATAGCCTAACTTTGTTATATTTACATAGACATATGAGGGCTTCTATTTTGCGGGACAAGATGTACTTTCTAATGATGTTATTGACTGTATCATAAAACATACAGTGAAACCGAAAGAAATCTAATAGGCTTAAATCTGAAAAAAACTTACTTGTGCCATGTTTGCAGAGGTTATGTTTTTATTGTCTTCATTGTTAAGTAAAAATAATGTGTTCTCTGTATTCTGTAGGTTGATACGATTCCGGTGATACCAAATATGTAGGGTTTCGTGTTTGAGTACTGTCAAAAAAATACAAACATTCTATATTTTTTAAATTTTCTTTGCAGCTCCATTTTTTGCCACCAATAACATTTTTGTTCGTCCACCTATGGACCTGAGTGAGGGTGAAGCTTACTTTTCATTGTTACCATTTTAAAAATAATGCGACTGTTTCATTACTTTTTATTCCAAATTAATGACCAAAAATCTGCAGTTTTGGCATATGGAATCTTATTTCTTCTACCGCGTTCAGCGTACGGGATAAATGATGTTATATTATGATAGATCAGACTTTAACAGAGATACCAATTATGTTTAACTTTTTTTATAATTTTTTAATTTGTACAATGGCAAGACGAGATTTGAATTTTTTTATATTTTGTATTTATTTTTATACTTTAACAATTTTTTTTTATATTTACCGCAAGTCCCCTTAGGTTACTTGACCACTTGAGGGCACGATTATTAGTACACCCTTCTGCATTGTCCAAACAATGCAGAAGAATGTACAAAGATGGCGGTTCTAGATAGGCAGGAAGTGGTAAAAGGGCTGACATGGCGGTGATGGAAGCCTTCATAAGAAACAGTGCATGGTTTTATTTAGATGCTGCGATCTGCAAGGAACTGAGCCAGCTCCAGTCCCTGCTGTTACCGGCAGGTGTTAACTGCAATTAGCTGCAATTACTGAGTACTCCTTCTACATAGAACCTTACCAGCACTTATGGATATGTCCTGTGTTGGTAGGGGGTTCATTTCTGTAGGGTCAGATGTAAACTTCAAGACTACAAACTCAATGCACAACTCTTAAATATACCTAAATAGATGACTAACCCTTTGCCAGCATTTCTCACCATAGGCATTTAATTTTCTAGAGGCTCACATTTTCCTTCGTCCACTTCATCACTCCTTTTCTGTAAATCTTCCTCAAGAATTGTTCATCTACCTCCACCTAATTTCTCTTATTTTTATTGTAGTAGAGATGTCTCCATGGGCACTGCCGGAAGGGTACAAAGGTAGCAGTTGCACCTTTCCATGAGCTGAATCTCAAGAGAGCGGGGTTCATTCAGCAAAACAATGACCCTCAGCACATAAGTCGTTCCAACAAAGAATGTTTAAAGAAGGATAAAGAAAGTCTTGAGTTGAATGGAGAGGGATAGATTAAAATACTTCCAAGCTGTACAGGACTAATCAGCAATTACAAGAAATGTTTAGATGCAGTTAAAGGGGTTGTCTCACTACATTGATTCATCTTACCTCAGTCCTGTTTTCTTGGTTTCATTTTGAATTCAGGGGCCTGTTTGCTGGATCTACTAGGCTGTAGTAGAAGCCAGGTCTGTAGCTATAGCGACCAGTTCTGGCAGCCTATCAGGAGAGATCAAACAGGCCTGTAGCTATAGCGACCTGAGGAGCTGATGCAGCCCATACAAGAGGGGATATCTAGGAATAGGTAGGACACTGCTAATGGACATATATTGCAAAGTGACTTGTTTTTTCAAGATTAACATATAAAGCAATCCTTGTAGTGAGACAACCCCTTTAATGCTGTACAAGGGGATTATACCAGCAAAGGTTCACATACTTTTGCCATTCCCATATATGTAATATTAGATCAGTTTCCTCAATAAATTAATGACTGAGTGTTATAATTTTGACTCATTTGTTTGATTAGATTTTTTTTAAATCTACTTTTGATGTATTTTTTTGGTCAAATTTATGCAGAAATATAGAAAATTCTGAAGGGTCTACAAACTTCCAAACACCATTATAGTAGGTAAGGACTTTGCTACAGATTTGACCTTGGATATCTCACTGTCTAGGTGGATCTGCTCTGAGGAAGACCTATCAATACCGTCTAACACCTGGTGTAAACTTAGACTAGATCATTTTAAAATGAGCCACATTGATCATAGCGTGTAGTCTAACTTCACACCTTCTGTTAGTTGGTCTACTTTATGTCATTAATTGCATCCAAAATTTGGTACACTTTGGTGCACAGCGTTGCATGCCAAGCCACGCCCTTTCTACAAAGCCACATCCCTTTTTAGGCCACACCCCTTTTCTCAGATGAGTTGCTGAACTATCTAGAAAATGTCTAAAATACGAAATAAATGTGATGTAAAGCACGCCATTATTTTTGGTACAAATTGCCTTAACTCCTTAACGACCGCCCACTGTCTTTTGACAGCGGGAATTTCAGGTCGTTCATCTGCAGCAACGTCTTTTGCGTCGCTGTAGACATCGGAGTTTGCGGCTCCGGGCGCCGCAGCTGCGCTAGGATCGGCGCTGTACTACACAGCCCTGATCCCAGAGCATCCCCTGCGAGCACCAGGAAACGGGGGAACCTCCGCTCCCCGGTGCTTTAACCCTTTGATTGTGGCGGCGCGTTACCGCAGCGCAATCAAAGGGTTTCCCCTGTTCTGTCGGGTGATCGGAACACCCGGTGACCCGACAGAGCTCGGGGAACGGCTGCACAGTCAGCCCTGGGGACCTAGAGTGGCCCCAGAGCTGTCTGTGTATGTAGCCAGTGACCAGGACGCACAGTGTGCTGTCCAGATCACTGCCTGTGTCAGACTGACACAGATTATAATGTATTAGCATATATGAATATGCTAATACATTACTAAGTGTGTAAAAAAAAAAAATTTAACAGTTCTCCCTTCATGGGATTAAAAAAAAAAAAAAAGTAAAAAAAAACAAACTAAAAAGTGTAAAAAAAAAAAAGAATAAATAAAATAAATAAAATAAAATAAATATTTAATAAAAAATAATTGTGCATAAATTACACACACAAAAAACCTACACATATTTGGTATCCACACGACTGTAGTAAACTGAAGAATTAATCTAACAAGTTATTAAGTGTGAAATGTGAATGGTGTAAAAAAAAAAAAAAAAAAAAAAACTGCAATTATTTATAAGTGAACTTAACCTATTCCCCCATAAAGTACAACTCGTCTCGAATAAAACGAGGCCTCATCCAACTGCATCATTGAAAAATACAAAAGTTACAACTGTGAAACGCAATGAGGCAAAAACTAAAAAAATTTTCTGGTCATTAACTACTTTTCAGGCGTTCGGCTTAAGGGGTTAATAAGTGCACTCCACTGTTACCATGTTGTTCTCTCCTGTTTACTAGGTCAGATGACGTAGTTGCTATGCAACTACCTCAAACAACTCTGTGGACCAACTGACCATGCTGCACATGTGAACTTAATTATTTAGGAATGGTTGATTGCTAGCCCTTTATAAAGATGAGCTTCACTGGGCAGCTGGTGCTGTGTATACTGTTAGCTGAGAGCTTGGTCTTGTGAACTTATTGCTTTCCTTCTCTAGTATGGAATTCTGTTTTTATCAGTTTTCTTTTCCCATTTTTTAGTGCCCCGTTTTGTCCTTAGTTCCCTCTTGCCTCTGTACTGTACCGTGTCAGTTTTCCATTCCTGAGTTTTCTATGGTGGTTCCTTGCTGTTTCGTTAGTGTCAGCATAGCTGAGGGACATTGATGGAGATATCGTCAGGGATAGGATAGGGCAGAGGGGCCTCATGTTAGGGCACTAGGGACAGATTAGTTAAGGACAAATCTAGTTGTTAGGGTAAGGTATTTTTTGGTGTGTTGCTTCTGGATTCAAGTCACTTATCTACCAGGGAAGTTACCTATCATTGTATTTTCCATAGAGACGTGTCAGCATCTGGGCCTGCTTGAATTTCCATGTGACAGCCCCATCATCATTGCTAATAGAAGGTCGGGTGATCGTGAATTGATGTTGTGACACTTCGGTCGCTTGACGACCTTAATCATACACATCACGTTTACAGATCAGAGGTAACAATGGAATTGTAGTGGGCACATTGTAGGAAAAGTGATGTGGTGGTTACCTGCCTATCTATATACTGAGGGCCCTATTACCTACCTGTCTATATACTGGGTGCCATATTACCTACTGATCTATATACTGGGGGGCCCTACTACCTACATATATCTATGTACTGAGGACCCTATTACCTGTCTATCTATATACTGGGGGCCATATTACCTGCCTATCTATATACTGGGGCCATATTACCTGCCTATCTATATACTGGGGGCCATATTACCTGCCTATCTATATACTGGGGGCCATATTACCTGCCTATCTATATACTGGGGGCCATATTACCTGCCTATCTATATACTGGGGGCCATATTACCTGCCTAGCTATATACTGGGGGCCATATTACCTGCTTATATCTATACTGGGGGCCATATCACCTGCCTATAAACTGCCGGCATTGCTCCTGCCTCTCTTCAAATACCTCTCTGCAAGCACGCTTTGTGCTGCTTAAATCTTCAGACCACCGGCTTTATCCTCTACGGTCCCTAATTATATCTTTATTTTGCCACCCCCCACTCACTTTTCATACAGTGTGCTTACTACAATTCCATTATGACCTCTGATCCCTAACCATGATCTGTATGACTAAGGTCGTCAAGCGACTGAAACGTCACAACATCAATTCATGATCACCCGACCTTCCAGGACCCGTTACTACCAATACTTGAATTGTATGGACTGTATAAAATATAATTCACTTGAAACGCAAAGCTGGTGTGTTCTGTGGATCCTTCATTACTTGGACAATAAGGGCTGAAATATCTCTTCCACGGCCACCACCCACCACAACCGAGTGCTGTGCATTGTATATGTTCATATATATAACATAAGCCATACATTAGGGATTTCAGACAACCTTTTTATAGTTGGTCTGTGAAGGTTGACATTTTTGCCTTGAATAAAAATGACAAATTGCCGATCAGTCTCTGTGATCTGTGGCCTGGTTAGGACTTCCATTGACAGGATGTAGATCTAGAATTTGGCATGAGCTTTACCTGCCAGTGATTAAAAAATTCAAAATGGCAGATCATCTTCACAAATATAGTATCTCACAAAAGTGAGTACACCCTTCACATTTTTGTATATATTGTATTATATCTTTTCATGGGACAACACTGAAGATATGACACTTGGATACCATGTAAAGTAGTCAGTGTACATCTTGTATAACAGTGTAAATGGTGTTCCCTCAAAATAACTCAACACAAAGCCATCAATGTCTAAACCGCTGGCAACAAAAATGAGTACACCCCTAAGTGAAAATGGACAAACTGTGCCCACTTTGCCATTTTTCTTCCATGGTGTTATGTGACTTACTATTGTTACAAGGTCTCAGGTGTGAATGGGGAGCAGGTGTGTTAAATTTGGCGTTATCGCTCTCACACGCTCTCATACTGGTCACTGGAAGTTCAACATAGCACCTTATGGCAAAGACCTGTCTGAGGATCTGAAAAAAAGAATGGTACATAAATAAAGCCTAGGATATAAGAAGATTGCCAGCACCCTGACACTGAGCTGCAGCGGGGTGGCCAAGACCATACAGCGGTTTAACAAGACAGGTTCCATTCAGGACAGGCCTCGCCATGGTCGACCACAGAAGCTGAGTGCACATGCTCGGTGTCATATCCAGAGATTGTCTTTTCACTTTTGTTGCCAGCAGTTAAGACATTGATGACTGTTATACAAGCTACACACTGACTACTTTACATTGTGTCAGTCTCATATCTTCAGTGTTGTCCTAAAAAAAGATACAATACAATATTTACAAAAGTGTGAGGGGTGTACTTACTTTTGGTGAGATTCTGTATCTGCCATCAATCAGTACCTGTCACACTCAGGGCTGCCATCAGTCATCTATTAACCGTTACAGGGCCCCATACAGCCAAATCAAATGGGGCACCCACCCATTACTAGTTCCTTTTTTTTAACATATCAGTGGGCCCCTTTTTGATTAGGGCCCCTGACAGGAGTACTGCCCTATTGGCACCCCTGGTCACACTTGTTCATGTGCATGCCATATTGACAATGGGAATGGTAACACCAGCTTGTTAACTTATTCTTACACTTCCATGAGTAATAAGAGAGGAACTTCACAACTTACAGTTATAATAAAGCTGTCCCAGAATTGTTGGTCCATGTGAAATAGAAGGTTTACTAAACCAGACATATCAGGAGATGGGACAGGTCTTGTTTAACCCCTTAAGCCGAACGCCTGAAAAGTAGTTAATGACCAGAACAATTTTTTTAGTTTTTGCCTCCTTGCGTTTCAACAGTTGTAATTTTTATTTTTTCAATGACGCAGCTGTATGAGGCCTTGTTTTATTGAGACAAGTTGTACTTTTTGGGGGAATAGTTTAAGTACACTTATAAATAATGCAGGTATTTTTATTTTTTTTTTAAATTATTTTTTTTTTTATATTTTTTTACACCATTCCCATTTCACACTTAATAACTTGTTAGATTAATTCTACAGGTTATACGGTCGTGGGGATACCAAATCTGTATAGGTTTTTTTGTGCGCGTAAATTATGTACAATTATTTTTTATTAAATGTTTATTTTTATTTTATTATTTATTTTTTTATTCTTTTTTTTACACTTTTTTTTTTTTTACTTTTTTTTTTTTTTTACTCCCATGAAGGGAGAACTGTTTACATTTTTTTATTTTTTTTTTACACTTAGTAATGTATTAGCATATTCATATATGCTAATACATTGTAATCTGTGTCAGTCTGACACAGGCAGTGATTAGGACAGCACACAGTGCGTCCTAATCACTGGCTTCCTACACAGCTCTGGGGCCACGCTAGGTCCCCAGAGCTGACTGGGCAGCCGTTCCCCGAGTTCTGTCGGGTCACCGGGTGTTCCGATCACCCGACAGAGCAGGGGAAACCCTTTGATTGCGCTGCGATGACGATCCACCGCAATCAAAGGGTTAAAGCACCGGGTTGCGGAGGTTTCCGCCGCACTCCGGTGCTTACAGGACATGCTCTGGGATCGGGGCTGTGTAGTACAGTGTGTAGTATAGCCCTGATCCCAGCGCAATTGCGGCGCTGGCGCCGCAAACCCCGAGGTCTGCAGCGACGCCAAAAGACTGTGCGCGTCCGTTAAGGGGTTAAGAAGTCGTGAACATGGCAAAGCAATATTTACAGACTCGGTTACAGTTTCCTCACCCTAATTTCAGATCCATAGGTATTTTGTATGCCCTCATGCTCTTACCTAAAAACAATACTTCAATTCTATTTAGGGTACGTCCACACGGCATATGTAAAATGCCAGTCGGATTAAGAATCCGGCCTGTATTTTATCGACTTTCAAAGGTTTTGGGGGACGGTTCTGTCCGCAGTTTGCAGATTCGCCCGTCCCCTGTAACCATTGAATTGCACACCTTCTGCCTGAAAAGCGGATGGAAGATTGTGCATGCTCTAAGTTTTTCGGAACACACTACCCAACGGATTTTCTTTTCAAGTCTATGGAGATGGTTTCTTGACAGTTTTCAGATGTTTTCCAAATACACAAACCATTTGAAAATCTGACCAATAATCCATGCCGTGTGGCAAGACCCTTAGGGAGAATAAGCCTGCAAAACAGTATGTGACAGAGCATGACACAATTTTTCTCAAATGACGTTACATGGACATATGGACATACTTTACAATATGGTCCCATCAGGCTTAGACTGGCCCACAGGGAAGCAGGAGAAACTCTTGATGGACCCCTGGACATGGTGGGCCGGTAAAATGAAGCTGGGCATGGAGCTGCTTTTCAGCAAGAAAGACAGAAAAGAGAGAAAGAAAGCAAAAGTCAGAGTGCAAGCGGTATGTGCAGTCATGTATAGTAGCTATAGGGTGCTCCCCATGAATCAACTCCACTGGTGGGCTCCAAGAATCAGTTCCCCTGGTGAACCCCAAAAATCAACTCCACTGGTTGGCCCCAAGAATCACCTCTACTGGTAGTCCCAAGTATAAACTCTACAGGTGGGCTCCAAGAATGAACACCATCGGTGGCCCCAAGAATCAACTCCACTGGTGGCTCTAAGAATCCACTCCAATGCTGGGCCCCAAGAATCAACTCCACTGGTGGCCCCAAGAATCAACTCCACTGGTGGCCCCAAGAAACAACACCAATGGTGCCCCCAGGAATCAACTCCACTGCTGGGCCCCAAGAATCAACTCCACTGGTGGCCCCAAGAATCAACTCCATTGGTGACACCAGGAATCACCTCCACTGCTGGGCCCCAAGAATCAACTCCACTGGTGGGCCCCAAGAATCAACTTCACAGGTGGGCCTTAAGAATTTACTCCACTGCTTAGCCCCATGAATCAACTGCACTGATTGCCACACTAATCAACTCCCCTGGTGGTCTCCAAGAATCAACTCCACTGGTGGGACCCAAGAATCATCTCCACTGGTGGGTCCTAAGAATCATCTCCATTGGTGGGTCCTAAGAATCAACTTCACAGGTGAGCCTTAAGCATCCACTCCACTGGTGGGCCCCAAGAATCACCTCTACTGGTAGTCCCAAATATAAACTCTACAGGTGGGCACCAAGAATGAACTCCATTGGTGGCCCCAAGAATCATCTCTACTGGTAGTCCCAAATATAAACTCTACAGGTGGGCTCCAAGAATCAACTCCATTGGTGGCCCCAAGAATCAACTCCACTGGTGGCCCCAAGAATCCCCTCCACTGATGGCCCAAAGAATCAACTCCACTGGTGGCCCCAAGAATCAACTCCACTGATGGTCCCAAGAATCAACTCCACTGGTAGACTCCTAGAATAAACTCCACTGGTGGGCCCCAAGAATCATCTCCACTGGTGGGCTCTATGTACCTCAGTTTGACACTGGACCATAGAGTAGTCTGTCGGCGCCATATTATGTATTTTTTATGCTATGTGCCTGAGGCCTATGACTTAATTATATCACCCCACAGACCCCTTTAATGTTCAGAAATGAGTGTGCTTAGTGTCCAAATAATGAGGTCCTGAGTAAGCAGGCAGATGTGCTCTGATTTACAGCAGTAGTTTTATGTCCCTGGTTTTTATGCTGTTTCTCTATAAATAAGATGTTTCGTCTGCAGTCTGCAGATCACTGCCTCTCGAGAAGCTGACTTTAACTTTTTTACATTATTTTCTTTTTTGCCAAAATTATTGACTAAGCTAATGAGCTGTAAAATGAAAAACAAATGTGGAGCTCCAGATGTCGGGCTCCCCGGTCATCACTGTGACTTTCTTATGATTTTTGTTTTGATCCCATCGTATTGTAGTGGTTTCACACTTTTGACTTTTGGTTTAGCGGTAGACAATGGGAGCGCAGTCTCTGGGCCCGGCTGACCGAGGTCTCATGTCTGGTGAGTCATGGTCAGAGTCTCGTTAATGTTTTCCTAATTTCTACATTGTCGACAGGCTATGCACGGCCTTAGTGTAGGTTTGCAGTCTGGTTGGGCTACAGAATCTTTGGGCCCTATGTATGAAAACTGTCTCGCCATAAGACTGTCCTCGTGGCCCATGACAACCCATCAGAGCGCAGCTTTAATTTCATATAGGACTCTGGAAAAATAAAAGCTGAGCTGAGCAAAAGGGGCGCAGCCTCCGAAACCTAGCACAGGTGTGATTCCATGTGCTGTAGGAACCAGCAGTCTCAGCTCGTCATGTCATGAAATAGTGGTGATGTATATTTACCTAAAAAGGACTATATATGATAGAAATTGATTGCATGCCATGAAAGTATGGGTTGTCTATCCTATGCTATACTGGCAAGTGTCATAAGGAAGTGGTATATATCTGAAATTTGTACTGAATATGTTGAAAGCATGAAGTAAAAACACTATTGGAGTACTGAAAGTGGGGTCAATGCCTTTTTTGCGGTGGAGCGACACAGATGTGGATGAAGATCACACAGGTCCACAACTCATTAGAAGATACAGCTGGAATACTGTCCTGTAACCATAATCATTTGTCCAACCCAGAGGCGTAACTTAAAGCTCCTGGGCCCCAATGCAAAATCTTTAAGAGGGGCCCCCATCAACCATGTGCCATTTATAATACTGATAATTTTATATGTGGAAGAGGAGTATTTGGGCCCCCGCAAGTTCCTGGGCCCGGTTGCAGCTGCTACCTCTGCACCCCCTATCGCTATGCCCCTGGTCCAATCATTCAGCATCATATGATCAGGATAGAGTTTCTTCCCCTAACTGTAAATAATGAAGGTTCTCACTCAATGTCTATACTTAATTCAATAAGAAGGTTGGACAGAAGCAAAGAAAGAAGAGGGGGACGTAACTGCAGATTTTTTCTCTTTGTTCTGTGAATCTGCATGCTGCAAGAGGGGAAGAGGGGGATGCAGCTGCAGATTTTCTATTTTTTTCTGTGTTCTGTGATTCTGCATGCTGAGACAGGGGAAGAGGAGGATGCAGCTGCAGATTTCCTCTTGTTCTATGAATCTGCATGCTGTGAAAAGGGAAGAGGAGGATGCAGCTGCAGATTTCCTCTTTTTTTCTATATTCTGTAAAACTGCTTGCTATGAAAGGGGAGAAGAGGGGTTGAAGCTGTAGATTTTCTCTCTTTCTCTGTGTTTTTTGAATCTGCATGCTGCAATAGGGGAAAAGGGGGGGATGCAACTGCAGATTTTTTCTTTTTCCCTGTGTTCTGTGAATCTCCATGCTGCAAGAGTGGAAGAGGAGGATGCAGCTGCAGATTTCCTCTTATTTTCTATATTCTGTAAAACTGCTTGCTATTTTTGCAGATGACTCCAAGCTATGCAGGTTGTTGTGCAATCTATGGAAGATGCTCATAAATTGCAAGCAGACCTTGCAATTTTAAGAATGTTAGTATGTATGTAGCCATATACAATCCTAGATCGCAACTCTGGGGTCAGAGATGGGGTCTTTCTTAGAGTAGATTGGTTTTTGTCTTATGGGTTTTAAAGCTTTCATCAGTAGAGGTAACTCCTTATTGCCCTCCCCTCAACCACATTTTCCCAACCTTTGGTTGAACTTGATGGACATATTTCTTTCTTCAACCGTACTAACTATGTAACTATGAAAGGGGACGAGAGGGCTTGACCCTGTGCAGCGCCTATCTCTGCTGGACCAACACACGCCCCACATACCCCCAATAACGACTCAGAGACGTAGCTTGGATGTATTGGTCACAGCAGCCATTTTATTAACAAAACATTAACACACAAATAATCAAACAAATGAGTAAAGTTCCCCTATACCCATTCAACCGCACATAACCACCTTTAAACAGACCTTCCTAGTTAAACACTTGGGGCTGAGGTCCTTGGAGTTACCATAACCCCCGACCAAGCCTGGCGACCATTTTCCACCACTTCTCCAGTAGCTTGCCCTCAGCTGTCACACCCAGCCCAAGGGCACCAAAACCACCTCAGGTGGCTCACCACTGTTCACCTGCTCCCAAGGACCCTGCCCTGCGGAGCCCAAACCTTTGCCAGACCGGTCAATTCCAATTAGGAGCCAAGCCGAAACCTGACTCCCCCACCAATTTCCACTGACTCCAAGGACCCCCAACCCGCCATTGCAAGCGTCTCATGACTCCTCATGATCGCGACGCCCCCACCAGCCCCAACGCTCTTTCCAGACCTTCCCTAATACTCACAAATCCACAAATCCAAGCCCACGGCATTCAGGTGGACCCCATCGTCCCTCCAAAAATCTCCATCCCCCGTCTCAAGTTCCCTGTGACGCACGACAAAACCCCCAGTCCTCACGACAAAATGCGCGACCGTTCGATTCACCTTAACCCGTGCCCGATTAACACCCATTACTGAATCCGCATAATGCCACGACCAACACCCAACCATATCTTACCACACCGTAATCAAACCCGGATACTGCCTCCATAACCATTAAAGATCATACCGGATGTCCCTAATTAACTCCTGAATTGGGCGATTGCCCAAATCGTTCCCGCCGACATGGAACATCACAACGTCCGGAGGGCGATCGCACTGGGCAAATTCCTGAAATGCCGGCAAGACCTGGTTCCATACCATGCCCCGCCTTCCGATCCATCGGATTGTCGCCACCTCCCTCGGGACTCCAAGCTGGAGACCACTCGCCCGTAAAGCAGCTCGTTGTGCTCCCCAGTGCACAAACGAGTGGCCAAAGATCCATGCCAGCCGGCGAGACCCACCTGAAACGAAGCAAAGACAACAAATAAAAGAAAAGAACAATCAAGCAGTAATAAGCCAAAAGCAGAAAGGGGGATGACCCTAACAATTCCGACACCAACCAGCACTCCCCCCACTTCACCCTGGTGTGTCCACTTCAAATTTGTAGGCCCTGAGCCAAATGCGGCCGGATGTAAAGCCGGAAGCAATCTGACTCCCACCTGCCTATCCTCCACACCGTCGACGCATCCAACCCATGACTAGCCGCTTCCGTCGCAGCCCCTATATGAAAAGAATGCGGCGCGAATTGGGAAGGGTCCAAACCCATATCCGCCAAGCAACGTCTGAAAACCGCATTAAATTGGAAGCGAGACAAAAATGTCCCGTCCTCGTGCACCAATAAAGGCCCGGATGACATCGGGCGCCTTCTCCTATACGCTTCCAGACAGCGCACTGGACACATCAGTGCACCCTCAACCCGTCCCAGCCATAATCGTTTTCCAATGCCCCTCTGATCCGTCTTGGACTTCCTGACCCACAGCTCCTCCAGAAGCTGAATATCCTCGGTCCACAGAACCCCGGCCACCCGTTTACTAGGAGAAACTAATTCTCCAATTCGTAGTGCGCCAAAAAACGCTAAAGAAAAAGCCAGCCGAAAGAGCCCTTCTTCGAATTCCGATGAACACACCCCACCCAAACTACGGCCCAGGCGCTCCAGTAGCTGAAATACCACCGGTTGCCATCCATCCACCAATTCCGCGTCCCTCGTGCCTTGAAGCCAAAAGCAAGTCCCAAAATCAACCTCGATACTCTCGAGACTGACCAACCCTCATTAGCCGCATGATCTATAAAGCAAAAGAGAGCCGCAGACCTCTCCTCATCTGAAGATATTGGCCCCAAGCCCTCCACCCAGTGCTCCCACAAGTACCAAGAAGCGGAATAAGTTTCCCAAGTCCCTTTTGTTAATGACGACCTGAACAACTGGTCCGCGGCATTGTAACCACGCTCCACAATTCCTTGGGGCATTCCACGCCGATAGCCGATGCATCCGGGGCCAGGTTCCGAAACCGCTGCCACTGTGAACGAGAGAGCGTCAGCCACATCATTCTGTACACCCGGAACGTGGACAGCCACAACCCACAAGTTCAAGCCCAAACAGCGCAGTACTAGCCGCCGAAGCAATCCGACCACCGGTGGGGAAGAAGCTGACAGGGAGTTGATGGCCTGGACCACCCCCAAATTGTCGCAATGGAACCTAAACTTCTTATTACGCAGCTTTTCCCCCCAAATCTCAACCGCCAGCACTAACGGGAATAGCTCCAACAGAGCCAAATTCCTGACCAGGCCCGACTCCACCCAACTAGCCGGCCAGCCACCAGCACTCCACTCCCCCTGACAGAATGCTCCGTACCCTACACTGCCCGCCGCATCCATAAAGATGTCAATGTCCGCATTACTCACCGCTGTGTCCAAAATAATGGACCGATCGTTGTATTGCGCCAGAAAAGTCTGCCACACTCTCAGGTCCTCCTTCAGTTCTGACTTCAATCTAATAAAATGCTGTGGTGCTTGCATCCCCGAAGTAGCGGCCGCCACCGTCGACAAAAAACCCTGCCCATCGGAATAATTCGACAAGCGAAGTTTAATTTGCCCAGTAAGGATTGCAGATCCCTCAATGTAATCTTCTTCACCGCCAAAGCTTTTTTAACCTCCCCTTTCAAAGCCACCAGCTTCTCTTCCGGTAGCCGACATTCCATTGCCACCGAGTCTATCTGAATCCCAAAAAAATTCAGGGTGGTGGCGGGACCCTCCGTCTTGTCCGGGGCCAGCGGGACTCCAAAATGACCCGCAATCCACTGCATGTTAGCAAGCAGCGACCCGCAAACCCCAGAGTCCACTGGGCCACCACCCAGAAAATCATCCAGATAGTGAATGATGGATGAAACCCCGGACACATCCCGCACCACCCATTCCAAAAAAGTGCTAAACGCTTCAAAGTATGAACAAGAAATGGCACAACCCATTGGCAAACACCTCTCCGTAAAAAACGCCCCCCCCAAAAAAAAACACCCCAATAACCTCACACTGTCCGCATGAACCGGCAACAACCTAAAGCCGACTCGAAATCAGTCTTGGCCGTCAAGGCACTCTTCCCATAACGCCGAACCCAGTGAACCGCTGCGTCAAAAGACGTGTACCTAAACGAACATAGTGCCGGGTCAATCCCGTCATTAACCGAACAACCCTTTGGGAAAGACAAGTGGTGAATTAAACGGAATTTATTTGGTTCCTTCTTTGGAACCACTCCAAACGGGGAAACAATAAGGCCCGCACACGGCACCTCCTCAAACGGGCCTGCCATCCTGCCCAACTGAACTTCCTTGGCCAGCTTCTCTGAAACCACTTCCGGATGCAACATTGCAGACCTCAAATTCTTCAAGATGAATGGCACCTCATGCGCTGGAGGCATAACGAACCCAACCGTGAAGCCCTCACGCAACAACAACAATTCCTGCCCGCCGATCGGGGTACCTACTTAGGTAGGGCGCCATTGCGGCCACCCTCATCGGCGTCTCCCCCATGCGTAGTGCCTGAACCCCTACCTTTCCCCTTCCAGAAGCATTTGGATGCTCTGTGAAAGGTTGCGCTACAGATCGAACAGATGTGTTTAAAGCGACAGCTACCCCCGAACCTACACTGGTTATCGTTGAACTGCCAACTGTCCTACTCCCACTCTGAGTCGATCCACTGCCCGAGCCAGCCCCCCCCGTGTTGCCCGGAACCCCCGGGCCCATCCGGAAAGGAATGCCCGTACCTCGTCTGAGCCATCACCTTCAACCAAAGCCCATTATCTTTGTGGTCCCAGCGTATGGAAGGGCGAACTGCCTTCCGCTGCCGGAACTGCTCATCGTATCAAAGCCAAGCATGGCCCACGTACACTCTATGAGCCTCCCCAATGTCATCCATATAGCAGAATAATCCGGAACAATTCTGGGGAGCTTTTTCCCCTATCACACTCGCTAAAATCGCGAATGCCTGTAACCAATTTTGAAACGTCTGCGGTATCAGACGCCATTTCTTTTTCTCCTCCTCCTCCTTTTTCCCTTCGTCTCTTTTTCCCTTATCCAAATTTAACTTTTCCAGCGGAAGGAGCGAATAAATTTCGACGTATTCGTCCTTCCATATTTTTTCTCTCACCTCCTTCTTCAAATGCGCTCCCAGTGGGCCTTCAAAACAAACATATACTTCCCCCTTTGCCTTGTCGTCCAAACGTATGCTATCCACCTTGTCCAATTCAGTCTGAACGGACACCGTGACTCCTGAACTCAGCCCACCACTCCCTACCACGGAGGGGGGAACCACAGTACCCGATGCTAAAGAACCCCAAGCCGAGACCGTTGACACCTGCTTAACGCCCCCCGTAGGCCCTGGAAACAGGGCCATAAACTCCCTAATACTACCCGCTAAATCCTGCCATGCCGGACCCGGGACAGACCTGAAGGGGTCTTGCCCCAGGCCTGAACCCTGACCCCCCCCCACCAACGGAGACAAAACAGACATGGAATATGACTCACCAGGCTGCGTGGGAGCTGTGAACCCACCAGCCGTGCCGGCCGATCCCTGAAGCGGATGTCCCGTCGTCTGCCAATCCCCGCCGGTCTCCCGATCGCCGGCCTCCACTTGCGCCTGGCCCCGAACCAAACGGACCGTAGATCACATCTGCGATGACGATATCCCAGACATGCTCTCCGCTGACCTGGAACCGCCGAACTCTGACCATCCTCCTGAACCTGGCGCCAGACCGACATCCGCGCCGCTGACCGTCCCCCACCGATGCCGCCGACCATCCACTCGATCTCCGATGCCTGGTGAGCGGCCCGACCAGAACATCGCCGGCACCGCTCACCGTCTCCAGCGCCTCTCCGCCGACAGGAGCCTCGGCGGCAACCCCCGGGGGGTGCACGAGCCGCCGCCCGCTCCACTCGGCCTGAAGGGTCCCCTGAGGGGCTCCGACGGCGCATGTGGGCCTTAGGAGTCATTTCAGGGCTCAATCTAGTTGGTGGCCTAAAGCAGCACCTAGGGTGACCGGAGGACCCAGATCCGACCCCAGGTGAAGCAGGGGGCAAGGCCAAGGACCCGCCCCCCAATGCTCCCTGCACCTGTTGCTGCAGCCACTCCTGCCCATGATCACCAGCAGCTCTCCTGAGCTGCTCCAGAAGCTCCTCCACCGCCGACATTGTCCCTAACTTGTGCGCCGCACAGCAGGGGCTCCTCACTCTCACGCTGCCTCGGCGCTGAGTGCTGCCGCGTGGCGCGGGGCGGCGGCTATATATAACCCCGCCCCTGCACGTCGCGCCACCCCTCCCCTACCCACGTTGGAGTCGGCGCGCCGGGTCATGTGGGGCCTCCCTCCAGAGCTGCGCCCCCATGTCCGGCCCCGCTCTTGAAGCTGCTGATTTTCTCTTTATCTCTGTGTTCAGTAAAACTGCATGCTGCGAGAGGAGAAGAGGGGGATGCAGCTGCAGATATTCTCCTCATCTCTGAGTTCTCTGAATTTGTATGCTGCCAAAGGGGAAGAGGGAGCTGAAGTAAAGATAGGTCTGAATGTCTAAGAGTTCTGTTCACAGCAGGAAACCGTAAAGTAAGAGCAGACATTACACTGGCTGCTCAGAAAGCTTGCAAGGAAAAGTAGAACATCAATTAGGCTGGAAGACCCAAAAAATTTGAGGTCTGTTGCTTATTTTTTGGGTTGCGGCACATCACATATATATCTACATTGTTTTTTTATTATGCTATTTAATAATTACCTGAAAATAACAGTAATTGAGAAGTGTAAGGGATGAATGACCATTTATACTTTTAGGACATGCAGTTCTCAAGCTTTCTGAAGCTTGCCAAAGTTTAACTACAAGATACAAGTGATAATTGACATTGTTCTAGTCTCATAAGACATATGGAGGAAATGGTCAAGTTCACGCCAGGTGACCCTATGCCCATCATCCTGATGTTCGGGGCATGTAATCCCAGCAATGCAGTGATGTCATCTATTAGCTATGTTACTTCTTTCATGAGAATCTTCATTCTTAAAGGGAATTATCTGAAGAACTTGAAAGCAAAGCTGACGAAAAGAGCTGCTTTTAAATACATGGGAGATCTGTGAGATAAGGTAGTGATGATGGAGGCAGGGATTCTTCTAATCAAGTTGAGCTTTCAGGCCTTAATGTAAATTCACTTGAGCTACCCCAAGAGATTTCTGGTGTCACAATGTCCTTTACATTTTTAGCTGAATTCCCTTCTATTGGTCAATATTTTAAAAAATTAGCAAGATAGACAAAAATTTTAATTTTAATAGGAACTTTATATGAGCACTGTTAAAAGGGCATTATGATCTCTATTTGTGGAGATTGTGCCCTCCACTTGGTCAGTGACTATGGCAGGAAATGTAACAAGGTTATGGGGCATGTAACTATGGCTAGCAATAGAAAGGGAGCAAAGACTTTAAATAGCAATGCCTTATACTGTTAAAGGGATTTACTCACCATGCAGTTTCACAAAGTCACAGCCAGCTTTAGACTCACACATCCTGATCAAGCTGTGAGCGGGTCTATTGCAGTGATTGATATATCAGCTTTGCTGTTCCTAGCTATTCCTGTTTCAGTGAGATGAGTGCAAGAGATTTATAAATTGTAGTGCACAAGACTACAAAACTCTAAGGGCATGCCCCCAGGGCATGGGTTTGCGGCTGGTTTTTCAGACGGTTTGCGGTTTTGCATACCTTCTGAAAAACCAGGCACAAATGAGCACAACAGGCTCCTATGGAAAACCCGTGCAGCAGTCCCCACTGCACAGGTTTTCCGCCCGACGGTTCGATAAACATTGAACATGCACATACTTCCGTCCGGTTTTTGGACGGAATATGTGCATTTCAATGGGAAGGGGGAGGGCTCATCGCGAAGAAAAGCCGTTCCCCCGGCGGCCGTGCGTACGGCCCGAAAACAGGACAAATACCGGTCGGATAAACCGACCAGTATTTGTCCATTGCCGTGTAAACGGGCCCTAAAGAGTAAAAACTTCTCATTAAGTTAAGTGAACAAGCTCAGTTGCTAGAGATAAGACCCTGCAGGGAGTGACTCACCATGGTCAAAACTGACTGACTGACAGCAGCTTTAATGAATCAGATAAGAGACAGAGGAGAGAGAGGTGGAGAGAGTGAAACTTGTGTACTCTAAGAATAGATAAAATCTTCTTTATCTCTTGACCAAAACAAAATCTAAAAGAGCAATGTATTTGATAACAGTAAATAGTAAAAGCTAATCATTGTCATAAGAAAACCCTTTTAAGAGGGCACAGACTGTAGTTGGTAGTATCGACTGTGGCTAGCAATGTAAAGGGGGCAATGAGTTTAAACTCATGTTATGTTATGGGTACACTATCAGCGTAAAGGGAAGGTAATGTCCCATCAGAACAAACCCTGCCACCAGGGGGCGTAACCAGGATTCATAGGGCCCCATAGCGAACTGAGATCGGGCTCCATCATCTAATGATAATAAACCATAAAAGCAGCATAAATAGTAATAATTACAGGTATAAATAATACTGCCATATGTCAGGGAGCACAAATAGTTGTGCTAGGGCACAGAAAGCCACCTACAAAAAGGAACAATGTTCTTGTACCTGAGTGGGGCCCCCTCAACCTCTGGGCCCCATAGCAGTCGCTATGTCTGCTATGGCTATAGTTACGCCCATGCCTGCCACCATTTGAGATCTCCTTCTATATGCAAGAGCAGAGAACTGACCTAATGTGTCCATACAGTACTTGGACGACTATTAATTTGGCTCAAGAGGAAGCTGCTACAGTGTGGGGAAATGTGGGGCTGGCCGCGGCTTTCTCCAGTAATAGCAGCTGACCACTGGGAGGGCAATAAATTTGCTTCTTTTTGGAAAATAGTTGTTTTCATCTTTGGAAGGTCCTGACCTTAGCTGTCAATGTTTTGGGTGCATTGGCTGTGGCGTCTAATTATTCAAACATATTAAATATAGCAAACCTTATCCAACGCCAAGTAATACTATGAACAAACCTACGCTTTTTACATAGTGTGGTTATTCTACAACCCTAATACAAAAAAGTCCGAAGGCTGTGGGAAATCAAAAGAAAACAAAAATGCTATGATATGCATTGATTTTTAGCCATCTTTCTTTGGGTCCTCCTGATAGAACCAAGTAGTGGGGATCATCAGAGAACCGATGAGCACCCTCTCTTGACAGCAATCCCGTTCCTGAAAACTAAATACATAACTATCAATAGGTTTTCCAGCAACACATACAGATGCTGTATATTCATATATGAACTATTTTTTTTTTGTAAAAGTCATAAAGAATCCAGTTAGAACAAAGCTAATTTAATCTGTTGGAGCAAACGTCCTAAGCCTCGCGCCAATGAAGGTTGATAAGCTGTAGTAAGTAGCTGGTGTAGAAGGCCAAGACTCACATTGTGATATTTCTACTAAAGTAGATTGGATTTGAGTCCCGTCCGTGCAGTAAATACACTTGATTTGATCAGCAGCTATAACAGCACCGGGGGAGATAAATTATTCCTACTAAATTAATTCAAGTTTTTTTGTTTCTTCAAAGTAGAAAGAAATGTCATAGAGTCAATGGAGCTGTAGAATTGTGGAGGGAATCATTTCATAGAGGTAAATATGAAGGGCAATACTCCTACAAATCCAAAAACCACTATTATATACTAGTCCTCAAATGCAAGGGCACAGCCATAAGGGATGCACCTGGGGCCTGGAGCCTGAGGAGGCCACATAAGAAGCAACATGCAGTTGAAACCAGAAGTTTACATACACTATTTAAAATGAAGTATATATTTTTTTTCTCACTGTCTGACATGAAATCAGAATAAACCTTTCCTGTTTTAGGTCAATTAGGAACCAAAATTATTTATATTTGCCAAATACCAGAAGAATGAGAGAGAAAATTTGTTTTAGGCATTTTCATTACTTTCTGCAAATTCAAAAGTTTACATACACTAGTATTACTCTGCCTTTATACCATTTGGGACAGCCCATATGATGATGCCATGTCTTTGGAAGCTTCTGATAGGTTTATTGGCAACATCCGAGTTAATTAGAGACACACCTGTGTATGTATTTTTAATTTACACCAGAAACACAATGCTTCTGTGTGTAACATCATGGGAAAGTCTAAAAAAAAAAAACAGCCATAATATAAGAAAGAGAATTGTGGACTTGCACAAGTCTGATTCATCCCTGGGTGCAATTTTCAGATACCTGAAGGTGCCTCGTTCATCTGTACAAACAATTATAAGCAAGAACAAACAAGATGGGAATGTCCAGCCATCATACTGCTCAGGAAGGAGTTCTGTGTCTCAGAGAAGAACGTGCTTTGTTCCAACATGTGCATATCAACCCAAGAACAAAAGTAGAAGACCTTGTGAAGATGCTGGAGGAAGCTGGTAAGATTGTGTCATTTTACACAGTGAAACAAGTACTGTATCAACATGGGCTGAAAGGCCATTCTGCCAGGAAGAAGACATTTACTCCAAAAGAAACATATAAAAGCCAGATTAATGTTTGCAGATGCACACAGGAACAAAGAACAACATTTTAGCGACATGCCCTTTCATTTGATGAAACTAAAATGAAATTGTTTGGCCATAATGACCATCATTACGGTTGGGGGAAAAAGGGAGAAGCTTGGAAGCCTTAGAACACCATCCCATTTGTGAAACACAGGGATGGCAGCATCCTGTTGTGGGGTTGTTTTGCTGCAGGAGGGACTGATGTACATCACAAACTAGAAGACCATGAGGAAAGAAGATTATGTGGCAATACTGAAGCAACATCTCAAGACATCAGCCAGGAAGTTAAAGCTTGTGCAGAAATAGGTCTCCCAAATGGACAAAGACCCGAAGCATACTGCCAAAGTGGTTACAAAGTGGCTTAAGGATAACCAAGTCAATGTTTTGGAGAGACCATCACAAAGCTTTGATCTCAATCCTATTGAAAATTTATGGGCAAAGCTGAAAAGACAATTGCGGGCAAGGTGACCGCCAAACATGGCTCAGTTACACCAGATCTGTCAGGAGGAATGGGCCAAAATTCATACCAACTATTGTGAGAAGCTGGTGGAAGGATCCAAAACATTTGACCCAAGTCATTCAGTTTAAGGGCAATGCCACCAAATACTAATGAAATGTCTGTAAATTTTTGACTTTGCAGAAAGTAATAAATATGGCTTAAAAAATTATCTCTCATTATTCTGACATTTGGCAAAAATAAATTTTGGTTCCTAATGACCTAAAACGGTAAGATTTATTCTGATTTCATGTCAGCTAGTGAGAAAAACATGTATATGTGTCTTTTTATATAGTGTATGGAAACTTCTGGTTTCAACTGTACATAATAAATCTGTGCGGGAACAACGGATCCGGTACTTAGGGGTGAACCAGAAATGGTAGGAAAGGTCTTTTATTTTTTTTTTCTATCTCACGCCCTAACTGGCCAATACAATGTTATTTTCTACACCGGACAACTGCTTTAAGGACCAATTTTGGTGTTGAGTCAACCTCCAATGGAGTTTGGGTGAAAATTGCAAAAAAAAAACAAAAAACGACCCTATATTGGTTTTGAGCTAGGGTTAGGTTTTTTACATATTTTTACAAATGAACTTACAGTTCCTTGGTTCTTCTGGTCCGAAGTCACTTCCAGTAACCCTAAGCCATATGTTACGTAATCCAGAAGTGATGTTGGACTGGGAGTGATACAGTACCGAAAGCATCATGAAACTGTAAGTTCATGTATAAAAATGCATTAAAAAAAACCCTAACCCAATGCTAGAGTAAGGGTTAAGGCTGGTGTTAAAAAAAAAACTGGTTCTGGACATACTGAATAAGGATTTTTTCCCAAGTTTAGTCAAAGCTTTGTGGAACCAAATAGGAACCTATTTGAGAAACACTAGTGTTGAGAACACAAGAATTGTTTTAGTTTTTGCCATAACTTTTGTCTTTTACCCAGTCTGACCCCTTATAAATATAAAATTATTACCCATGACAACCTCCTCAATATTTTATTGTACATTTATTGCATTGGTCCCTATCTGCCGGCTTCTACCACTGTTAATGTATGGTCAAGGGGAGCAATGAGTTAAGCATGAACTCATTAGGGGATTTCGAGTAGAAGTTGATGGAAACATAACCTGACATTTTTACCTTTGGTTCCAAGGTACTTTGTCTTGGTTTCGGTCTATATATCAAACAAACAATATCAGCAAAAAAAACCTGCAGTCTGTAATTTGTTGGCATTTATAATGGTATTAATCATCATGGCGGAACCGCAACTCTTCCGTAAATAACTCACTGCGGCTAGACAGTTGATGTGGCTAGCCAACCAGAAAACCTCTCTGGTCACCGTGTCCTCCTGGCAGAGATACAACTTCCTAATACATGAGAAAACGGAACTCTTATGCCATAAAATTTAGACAGAAATCATCCATCAAGTGAATAATCTAATTACACCACAGAGAAAGGTAGAAAATATGTTCATAATGGGAAATTACATTGCCCCTCTTCACCCATAAACTATCTATATAAATGAGAGGACTGCATACATAGTAGTCCTCATATCAGAATATGACTGGTCATCCAGAATACCACAGGGTCCCGTGGCCCGAGCTGTGACACAATAAAGGGCACCTAATACAGTAGGACCCAAAAAGTTCAGCAGAAGACATCCCCACTTGGAAGTCAATTGGTGTCACATGAATTTGTACCTCCTGTGCCCGTAACAAAGTCCCTTGCCTCAGACCCGCGGGTCTGCTGCTGTTACGGTTCCGGACGCGGAAGTGGATCCACTGGACCACCACAAGCGATGGTGTAAGCCACGACAGGGAACGGAATCTAAGTAGGTCCCGGTTTTCACCAGAGCCCGCCGCAAAGCGGGATGGACTTGCTGCGGCGGATTACTACCAGGTCGCTACCCATGACGTGACTTGCTTGCGATGGCGGCCGAAGTATAGCGTGGTGCAAAATCGTCAGGCAGGCTCGTAGTCGGGGTCAGGAAGAAGGTCAGGGCAGGCAGCTATGGTTCGTGGTCGTGGACAGGCTGGGGGTCAGGGCAGGCGGCAGAGATTCGTGGTCAAGAGACGGAAGAAAAGGATATGGTACCCCGGTAATCAGGACGAGACAATAGGGAACGTTTTTCTCGATAGGCAAGGGCACTAAAGATCCGGCAGGGAGCGGGCGGAAGCGCCCAGGTGAAATAGAGGTAGTGCCCGGCAATTACCCAATTACCGGCCCACTGCCCCTTTAAATCTCACAGAGCCGGCGCGCGCGTGCCTTTTAGACACAGGGCCCGCGCGGCCGGACAGCAGGAGACTGCAGGGACACAGGAGCGGGGCCCGGGGTAAAGTACGGGGCGCAGGAGGGCGAGTGCGCCCGCCGCCCGACACCCGGGGCAGCGGCGGCACTAGTCCCGGGGACCGGGGCAGAGCTGCGCCGGCGCCCGCAGGAGGAGTCGCGGGCGCCGGTTGCAACAGCTGCTGCCTCTTCCCCGGTGCTAAAAAAACCTCGGTCCCATGTAGCCATGGACTTCGTTACCGACCTCCCGGCCTCCTCGGGTAACACGGTCATTTGGGTGGTGACCGATAGGTTCTCAAAGATGGCTCATTTTGTCCCTCTGTACTGTAAAAAATAATTCAGGTGTGGGAAAATTTTTCACTCTGTCCCTAGAAGCTTCACAATCTATACAATTGGCGTGTAATAATTTGCCACCATTTCATAAATTCTTTTGCACTTTAATATTACTTACATGCATATTCATTGCATTGTAATAGTATTCTTCCGACAAGTAAAAGTAACCATCTCTGATACTGTATATAAGTCTAACCTTAATAAAAGTTTAAATAAAAGCACAAAATAACTATAGTATTAGGAAATAATTTAATTTTTCACCTTAACTACCTGATATGTTTTTTGTTTTTATATTGTTTGATGATGTTATATAGATGTGTGTATATAAACGTAGCCACAACGCTGTCCCATGATGCTTGACAAAAGGGGCATTCCCCGAAATGTAGCAGGTACAAACGAGCAGGAGGTTGATGGAGTTTACACGCTCGGAGCTACAGCATACTTAAGGCTTTCACTAGCCATTAAAGGGTATACATCATTACATTAAATGGCCTTCAGAATAAGGGGACAGTGAAAACGAGCAACTTTGCAATTGCATGTCATTAGTAAAGCTGTCTTGTTTTCACTGTCTCCCTTATTTTTCGTTTTTTTGTAAAAAACTGTTCCCCAGTGCTGGTCGGATCCCACCTTCTTGCATTTCATTGGCTGACGGCTCTACTAATTTACATTCTGTCTGGCCCCCGGTCGTATTCACGGGAGCGTGCATTACTGCCTCTCTCACTCAGAGTAAGGGGCCGGAAACATTTCACTCTGCACAGCCAGAAGCTGCACAGTAACACTGCAACTGCTTCTACAATCAGAAAACAGCAGAATTGTGCTCGGTGCCTAATACTCCTGCATGGAAACATAGAAGGGAGACAGATCTGTGCTGCTCTGGATGAGTTCATAGAAGACTGGATTCAACTGTAACAAACCTCCAGCTGTGAGAGGAGAAAAGATCAGTGCCCTGAGTTCATAGAAGACTGTCTACACTGAATGCAGGGCTGTGGTATGTAAACAGCTCTTACAAAATAAGACTGCATAGGGAGAGGAATGACACAGTGACATGTGGACTCAGACTGAGAGGGGGGAGAGAAGGGATGTGCTATCCCCTCCTACTGGTCTCAAACAAGCACAATGACTCGGGAGCGAGCATGAACAGTGAAGGGGGAGGATGATGTCATCCCCTTCAGTTAAAAAACACCCAGCTGGGAGGGGAAGAAATGCCCCTGGATTTGAAGAGCTGAGAAACTGAAAGTACAATTAAACACATGAACTGATGAAGTGATAAATCCCCTTTAAAGATATTAAGTTTGGACTTTTATATAATATCAGAGATGGTTACTTTTACTTGTCGAAAGAATACTATTACTATGCAATGAATATGCATGTAAGCAATATTAAAGTGCAAGAGAATTTATGAAACTGTGGCAAATTATTACACGGCAATTGTATATAATGTGAAGCTTCTTGAGAAGGATAAGGGGAAAATCCTCATTAGTGCCATAAAGTAACCGGTGATGTGTTTAAATTTATGAGCAAAAGGTGGACTTTTATATCAAGGTTGTCACTCTGTCCCTAGCCCTATCTCTAACCGTAAACCTCACCCTATATTAGTGTTAAGGTTTTAAGGTTTCTTCAGGTTATCTTATCTCTATGGCATTTCTCGGTCCATCCGCACTGTTTCCCTAATGTATTTTCCACTGCAATGTCACTTATGGTGTAATGTGCCGATGGATAGAAGTAATGTCAGACTGGAAGTGATGGCACCACTGGACCCAGAAGCCCAGAGGAGAGGTAAGTTAACATTACGAAGGCTTTAAAATCCTAACCCCTAACAACTACAGTAAAAGACGATTTTTGGACAATTTACACCAACTCGAATCAAAGCGCTAAGATTTTGGTCAAATTTGTCTTCTAAACCGTAACACTAAAGTCAGACCGTTCCCACTAGAGCCTAAGGTGCATTGCTGTAGCTGCTTATGGAGGATAACATTGCATGTGTGACACCTTTTTAATACTAGGACGATGAAAAAGCTAAAGTGGCAGTAGGGAGCACCAAAATAAAGAGTGGAAAATTTAAATACTGGTTAAAAATAATACATAGTATTGGAAGCTTTTCTCTAATTTTGTGATAAACATCGGTTTCCCCCAATTTTCTTCTAAAAACTGAAATATGAATCCCCTGTATTAAAGGTATTGTTACCATAAAACCAGAAGGGAGGTTTTAGGCAAACTGTAGCCATAAAATGCTAAATTGTAACTACTGTGACTCCATCCTTTAGGTTCATCACCAGAACTCTGTTTACTGCAGTAGGCAATTAAATGTCTTCAATATGTTACATGACAACGTCACAGGGGGGGCACATATCAATGGAAACACAACAGCATATCAGCAGCACTCTACAAACGCTAAGAGGCAGTCAAAGTGAATATAGGAACTATTATGCATTTCTGCTACTTTTTGGATGCATGAAAATTTGAGGTTCTTAGCGCACATTTTGATCAAAACTGCAAGAGCCCATCTGCCACGACAAGGTGGCCTCAGTTTAGATGGTGATCTCAGGCCTCCACAGTTTCAGGGAATGAAGATCCCAGCTGCATTCTGCTCTGATTAAAAACAGCCTGTGTGGATGGGCGGAGTGCACGACCATAATGGAGGCAGCCACTCATCCATGCAAACAGTCCAAAAATAAAAATTAGTCGGCACATCCAAAATAATTTTAAAGAAAATGATGTTGGTGCACGCTGCATGGCAGCAAACAAGCCAAGCACAACAACAACAACATAGCAGCAGAACTCTACAAACCACTAAGGGAGACATGTCCCATTAGGGCTGCACCGTTTTTTGGGTGAATTTTGCACCAAAAAACTGTTGGCACCGTATTTTCTATATCAATGAACTGTCGTACACCAAAACTAGGCACATTTGACACTTTTGAATGCCCCTAAAGTGGGCACATCACATATGCTAGCAATGATATGCTATGCGCCTTTTTTTTGGGTATACACCTAAATTAATCACATTAAATATGCTATACAGGCATACCACACGGCAGCTTTTTGACAGGTTCATTTATTCAGACACACTATACACTCATTTAATGCGCCTTAAAACTGGTGTGGAAGCGCCTCTATTCTGACATGTTGCCCTAAGAGACAATCAAAGTGAACATAGAAACTATTTTAAAATGCTTTTCTGCTACTTTTTAGATACATGAAAATTTTAGGCTCTTAGCGCACATTTTTGATCAAAACGTGAGAGTCCATCCACCATAACAAGGTGACCTCAGTTCAGATGGGGACCTTTACACTATAACATTATATTTACTATTTTGCCATAGGCAAACTTAAACTCTATCAGTTCTCTATCTATAAAGCACTAAAACGTAACTTTTATTATGTACTTAACCTCTATACACACTATTTAAAAACCTGATTTCTAACCTCTCAATTTTAACCCTTTTTTACTTCTAAGGAAGGAATAACTCCTTTTCTATTATCAAGTCTGGTGGAACACCCCCCATAACAGGAAAACCTTATATATACAGTAATTTACTAACTCCAGTAGGGGATCCCAAGCATCCTACTTGGGCAGTCATCCCTAATCTAATGGACAGAAAACATATAAGGTTTCCTTGTGACACCCTCTGCAGCGGGTAACACTTGTAGGCAGAGGTGAGAAATCACAATTTAAAACGTCATGCCTGACCTCCCCAACATGTTTCACCAGCTAAACTGGCTTCATCAGGGGTTAGCGGTCCGGTCCCCATATAAGGTTTTCCTGTTAAAAAGGTGGGGTTTCCACCAGACTTGATAATAGAAAAAGGGGTTATTCCTTTAGAAGTAGAAAAGGGGTAAATTAAGAGGTTAGAAATCAGGTTTTTAAATAGTGTGTATAGAGGTTAAGAGTTATACATAATAAAAGTTACGTTTTAGTGTTTTATAGATAGAGAACTGATAGAGTTTAAGTTTGCCTATGGCAAGATAGTAAATATAGTGATCAAAAGTCACTCTCTGTTCTCATATGTGTCATAGTGGACACATATCAAGGCAGGAGGCCAAAATTTCTTGCCTCAGTGGTGGGTCATCAACGTTAGGTACTGCAGGAATGGGGGCCAATTGGGACCTAGGGACAAGGTCGGGCACTTTCTCATGCCTACGTTGTCAGAATTGCTCAGGGATTATAAAAGGAGATGAGATAAAACATCCCACAAAAGGGCATTCGATAAAGATCAAGGTTTTTTTTTTTACCTGTGATAGCTGCGGGGTCGTGTACATGTTGAAATGCCCCTGCGGCCGTGTTTATGTGGGTCAGACCAGCAGACCCTTTAAGGTCAGGATTAACGAGCATAGAGCAGCCATTCAGTCTGTTAAAGGGGTTTTGCCACAATCTCATTTCATACCTCCCGCATCCAGCTCTGTGTGCTCAGAAGGGGGCGTGTGTGATTTGTTTGAATTACAGATCATATGACCCAGCAGGATGACATCACGGGACCTTTCCTCTCTGTAGTCAAAGAAAGTTCTGTTTATGTAAAGCATTGTGAGTAGCTGAGAGGTAAAGCTTTTGCCTCCAGACATAAGGGTCCTAGGTTCAAATCCCTGTGGGAATCAAACCTGAGGTGTTTTTTTTCTCTTTATCAATGCACAGACCTGATTGAGGTTTCTTTTTTATTTATTTGCACTGTTTGACTAAAAACTAAGGAGTACAGAGGACGGGAGTAGAGGGACAGCACCTGGGGTTTGAACACGCAGTAGCTGCCTGAGAGGAGAAGTGATGTCTGAGCAGGTGCGACCAGGACTGAGGAGCGCTCAGCCCTGGTCGTATCCCCTGGAGACGAGCTGTAAACAATGGATCACTAAAGGAGCAGCTAAAACAAAAAACGGTGCAGAATTTTTAACAATGATGAATGGTGGAAATGTTTGTTATTTCATTTGCAAGCTTCCCACGTCAATTTTACGTTGTGGCAAAACCCCTTTAAGAAACAGGTTAGTGAGTGTAGTAGTGCTATAGATGTCCCTTCGAGTAATTTGTCTGATATGAACAACAAAAAAAGCTTTGGCGAAACAACGTAGCGCGACATTTTGTAAGTGCAGGGCACGGTGTGTCTGAACTACGCTGGTGCATTTTAGAGCAAGTAACATATAAGGATAATTCTAAGATGACACGCAATTTACTAAAAAAGAGAGGCGTATTGGATTACTATTCTAGATGCCCGGGTTCCTAAAGGGTTAAATGAAAATCTTACTCTTAAAGATTTCCCATAGGTATAGGCCGACTCTGCTAACATAGGGTTAATGTTTTAGCATTTAAGGATGTTGTTACCTTCTTTCGTACATGCCTGAGGAAGGGGAGGATTTCCCCAAAACGTCACGTTGGGCACGTCAGTTGTGCCCGGTTGCCGGCTTCTCCGGACGATACACACATGAGCGGTGTGAAAGGCCTTGGATGAACGGCGCAGTGAAGCCGCGCTCTTGCACTTGAGTATGCTCTATTTATCTAAATAAGAAGGCATTTTGCTACAAGTAGCGGTTTTATGACTCAATTGAAAGTTTGTAATAAAAAGGAAGAATGTTTTTAGAAGAACCGAATGTTTTCTTTGAAGTGACTATATATAATGAGATTGGAGGTCTCATATAATTTATCGGGAGCTTTGCTAAATATACTCGTAAGTGCTTATAATATTTTGTTACGGTCATTTTCTTCATAAGGCCAATTGGGACCTACACAGTGGTGGTATGGGAGTAGGCAGAAACTGGAACATGGTCAGACAATATGTATGCTGTTTTTGTGGGGCGTACTTCAGGCGTATTGCAGTGATTTCGCTAGAATAGCCCGAAAAAGCCCCAAAGTAAAATACCCTTGGGTGCGCCCCCACGTCATGGACAAATACCGGTCAGTTTTTCATTCATTGCACATATTTGCCCAAAAACCGGCGGAAGTGGAAAAGACAATGTTTTCGGGCGGCCCCCGGGGGGGGGGAAAAACCCGTGCAGTGGGGCCCTCCCTCAGGGTTTTATAGAGACCTTGTGTATTTTCGCCGGTCTTTCAGCGGTCTGCAAAACCGAAAACCCGCCTGAAAAAACTGCTGAAAAAACCCGGCCTTGGGGACAGCCCCTTAATGTCACCACAGGGGAAAATTAAAACTAGGGGGCCCATGTAGGGATTTTGGTGACCCCTTTATTTGCGCACTTTAACGTAAATGTGCCTAACTATGAACCTTTTTCCTGGGGGTTAGATTTACGCTTTCTAGAACAATGCCCTGGTTTTTTGGTTCAAAAGTCATAAATGTGTAGCTTCATACGGTTCTAGTGCGACACCTCCAGCACGCCCGCCGATCTCAGGCGCATTGTAAAGTGCAGCAGGCATTTTGCAATGTGCCTAATATTGAGTGCCCTTTTTTAAAAACGAGGAAAGTACTGCACCAGTTTTGGGGGGAAAAGACCCGACTTTGGCGCAACCCCGTTCATACATGTCGGCCTGCCCTCCCAATCAGCTTCTCTGCACTGAAATTGCAGGGCTCTGAACAGTTGATACGGCAATTGAGGGCCTAATGAAGGCCACCAGTTCTGCTACCTGAATATTCTTATTACATCCTGCCTAAAGGGCTAAAAGGGGAAAAAAAAACTTTAAAAATATAAAGTAAAATATATTAAAAGCTGAAAACTCCCCTTTTTGCCATTTCACAAAGAAAGAAAAGAAAAAATAATTGGTATCACTTTGTCCGTAAAAGTCCAATCTACTAGATATAACATTATTTACTATGAACAGTGAAAAAAAGATACTGAACTGCAAAAGTGCAATTTTTGGTCACTTTCCTAAAAAATGTAAACAAAAAGCTGCACGTATCCCAAAATGGGACCAAAAAAAACAATACTTCATCTGATATAAAACAACAAGCTCTCACTCAGGTCCATAAATGAAAAAATAAAAAAGATATTGGTCTCAGAAAATGGCGCTGCACGTTTTTTTTTAAAAAAAAGTAAATTTGTAAATAGTAGTAAAAGAAAACTCTGAAAATGTGGTATCACCAGAATCATATAGACCTGCAGAATCAAGATAATACCTGCTTTACCTAACACAGTGAAACTCCATGGACATGGATCCATCTCTCCCTTCCCTCCCCCTCCCCCCCAAAAAAAAATTGAGCGATTGCATTTTTTCTTCATTCAAGTTCCACTCAACAAAGATTAGTTTTTTGGTCCTGTAAATGGTATCACAAAAATTTTTATTTTGGTCTGCAAGAAGCAAGCTTCATATGACTATGTACATGGAAATATAAAAAAGTTATGGCTCTTGGCAGGTGGGTAGGAAAAACAGACGTTCTGTGAGAAAAGAGAAAAACACTATGTAGGGAAAGAGTTAAATGATATTATTAAAAAAACACTACTTGTCCTACAAGGAAAAAAAAGGCCCGGATATGGCGAAATTGATGGCAAAATAAAAAAGTTATTGCCTTGGAAGGCGGGGTTGGAAAAAAACGGTTTCTGATTTTTGCATAGACTGTTTTGGGGTTTTGCGTCGTTCTTAAAGGTGTTGCCTAGGACATTTTTTTCCAAATAACATTTAAAATAATTAAAAACTTATACTCACCTCTCCTCTCACCTAGATGCGCCATCTTCACTCTCTGCCTGTCGAACAGGACATCACCATTGCAGTTACTGATTGGCTGCCATGGCCACATGCCTTTGGTTGACATCGCAGTTTTGAGCACTTTCCAGCTTTAATGTCAGCCAATGGCACATGACCGCTGAAGCGGTGACCTCCTATTCAACAGAAGACTGGCAGAGAGTTAAAGAGGTTGTCTCACTACATTGATTCATCTCACCTCAGTCCTGTTTTCTCGGTTTCATTTTTGAATTCAGTGTTTACTGGCTTCTACTGGTCTGCAGTGATCAGCAGTTGAGGACACCAGGTCTGTAGATATAGCAACCAGTGCTGGCAGCCTATCAGGAGAGATCAAACAGGTCTGAGGAGCTGATGCAGCCCATACAAGAGGTAGGGACATGTTAATGGACACAATTGCAAGTGACTCTGTTTTTGCAAAGAATCTTTAATATTGAAAGCAATCATTGTTTGTGAGGACAAAACCCCTTTATGGGATGGTGCATCACTGGATCCAAGGTGAGAAGAGAAGCTAGATGGTGGATGGGTGCGGGAGCCAAGGTATCAAGCAGGTGGAATATATCAGGCCTACCGGTGTATGGTTGCTGGGAGGTGTAGTGCACCGATGCTAGAATAACCAGAGAGACTCTTTAGCTTGAGATCTGCTTTACTCACAGGACTCTTGGCAGGTTACAACACTTTCACAGGCAGACACTCTCATCAGGGTTCTCACATTTCTCTTCCTCTGTAATTGCCTCTTTAGAAATTCTCTGGACAATTCTCTCAGGCCCTTCTGACTTCTTTTCTTAGCAGGCAGGGCAGCAGTCTTGCCAATGGGCTACTTTCTGTCAATGGTACGCTCCCTGGGCTACTTCCTCAGCTCCACCTCCACTCTCTCAGGACATTCCCTCTAGCTGTCCTAACATCTATCGCTTCATTCCTTCCACTCTCCCCAAACAGTCCCTCCTGCTGTCCTAGTTCTCACTCTCCCATCTGCCTGTTCTTGCTTCCTCTTTTTCTCTCTCTTCCTCCTGTGAGCTACTAGGCAAATGTTAGCCTGCAGCCCGTTCTCCTCACTGCCGGATAGTGGGAGAATGATCCTAGATGCTGGAACAACTCACTTCTTTAACACAGAACTACTCAACTCTCTAACAGAACAAAACTGCCCAGCACATGGCAGACTCCCTTTTAATTCTGTACCTGCAACCTGGGGTGTAACTTTGGTTCAAAAAGTGGGGGGGACCAATTTTCCCCCTCATCCCCAATCTTCCTATCCCTCCCTCCTTCCTTCAGTCGCCTTCCCTATCACTTCCTCTCCCTTCCCTTCTCTCCCCTCCTCTCCCTGCAGTGAAGCGGCCTCCTCTAACCCAGCTGGGAGGTCTGAGGGAGTGCCGTGACCTCCCCCAGCGGGTCCGGGCAGAGTCCTTATGGCAAACACTTTTGGTGCAATCCGTAAGGTATGAGTAGCTCTCTAATTACTTTTTAGTAATTAGTGCCAGACTGGGAATAAAAAGCAGCCCTGACAATGAAACCGAACCAGCCCACTTATAATGTTTCCCCCTCTAGATGGAAATAAAAATGTGGTGCAATGTAGCAAATTTCGCTTAACCCCTCCCATCCCTCATCACTGCTCCATTAAATTTGTTATACACACAACAGAATGATGAAAATTAAAGAACCCAATCTCATTGTACCCCTAGGAATCACTTATGTCACATAGTGTACCCCAAAATTTATTTTATTGCATACCATACACCAGAGATAACAGCACTCACTGCACCCAAGAAATTAATTATATTACACATGGTAGCCACAGAAATAACATTACTAACTGCACCTTAAAAATGAATTTCACATTGTACTCAAGAAATAATATAATCCATTATACCCCAAAAATGTATTATATTACACACTGAACCCTAGGAATGAATTACATTTCTCACTGTACCCCAGAGATTACATCACACCATACCTCAGAGATTACATTACACTGTACCCCAGAGATTACATTACACATTGTACCCGAGATTAAATTACACACTGTACTCCAGAATTACATTACACACAGTACCCCAGAGACTACATTACACACTGTACCCCAGAGATTATTACATTACACACTGTATCCCAGATATTACATTACACACTGTACATCAGAGATAACATTACTCACTGTACCGCAGAGATTAGTTTACACACCGTACCCTAGATATTACTGCATTATTCACCGTACCCAGAGATAACATTACATACGGTACAACAGAGATTATATTAAACTATAACCCAGAGACTACATTACACAAAGTACCCCAGAGATTATATTACACACTGTACCCCAGAGATTACATTACATATCGTACCCTAGAGACTACATTACTCACTGTATCCCAGAGATTATTACACTACACACCATATCCCAAATATTACATTATTCATTGTACCCCAGAGATTACATTACACCCGTAACCCAGAGATTACATTACACCCCGTATCCCAGAGATAACATTTCTCACTGTACCCCAGAGATTACATTACACACTGTACAACAAAGATTATATCACACCATACCCCAGAGACTACATTACACACCATACCCCAGAGATTACATTACACGCTGTACCCCAGAGATTACATTACACACTGTACCCCAGAGATTATATTGTACCATACCCCAGAGATTACATTACACACCGTACACCAGAGATTACATTACACACTGTAACCCAGAGATTACATTACACACCGTACCCCAGATTATATTACACCATACCCCAGAGGTTACATACACACCCTATCGCAGATATTACATTGCACACTGTACAACAGGATCATTACACCTGACCCAAAGTTACATTCACACTGTACAAAAGATATATTACACCATACCCCAGAGATTACACATTACACACTGTACACCAGAAACTAACTACATTAGACAAGGGACCCCAGAAATTGTCTGTGTGATATATATATTATATATATATATATATATATTGAACACAGACACGCTACACACTTAGGGTGGGCTCATATGATGGTTTTTCAGCATTGTCAGTGTTGTTTGCTTGTTGGAAATTCGGCGCTTGCAAATGCAGAATTCCAAACGACCCCGACTGCCTGAGGAAATTTTTCCCCCATCCTTTTAGTGCCCGTTAGTGCAGAAAATCCCCAAAGAATTCTTTGTAGGCACGACTCGCCCGAAAAAAACCGAGGGAAAAATTTTGTAATCTAAAACAACTACACGATTTTTCAAGGGTAAATTAAAAACAGTTTTCCTTCGGGTTGGACACCGGTTTTCTGAGGGAGATCCAACACTGAATCCACCCGAAATCAGCTTCATATCTTCTGCATGAATTACCCTTAAGGCATGTTCACCCAGCGTATAGCGGGGCATACTGTGCACTCTAAAATATGCCGGGTGTTTTAGAAGTATGTGCTGGCCAGTCCACACTTCTAAAATGCTGCGGGGTTGGCCCCATTCACTTTCATTTTTTCCGGTGCGTAAGTACAGGGAAGAAGTGACATGGCTAGACACATGGCTGTACAGTATATACACATCTCACATATACAGTACATACCCTACTCACATGAACACACAGCGCCTAGCACCCTTGACCCCTCCTTATGTGTCTCCTGTAGTCTGGTGCAGTTGGCATTCGGCAAGAGCTTCTCTTCGTCTCTGTTGAGGGCTGAGCATAGGGGAAGTGGTATACAATGGGAGGGAAAGATACAGCCCCAGATACAGAGTGTGCTGGACTGTGAGCAGCGTTCTGATTGGTTAAGCAGCCCCTCCTGACTCCTGCTCCACCAATCAGCGCTGCTCTCACTCTGCACTGACACTTGGGTCTGCTACCTACTCTGTCCCCCCCAAGATGCATAGAAATATAGGCGGCAAAGGGTTAACTTCCTCCTCTGTGCTTTTCTCTCCCCACAAACTGTATTCTCATGCTTTCATATGGATTATTTTTTATTGAAGTGGCTAAAAAGTGGGGGACCATCCCCCACCCAGAAACAAGTGGAAGGGACCAGTCCCCTCCGTACCCCCCTAAAGTTACACCTATGCCTGCAACTCCTCCCTCCTCCTCACACTGATCGGCGTCAGGCCTGCACATACTTTTCTGTCCTAAAGGGATATTCCAACTACAAAAATTAACATGAAGGGACAGTTAAATAAAGACTTTTTCTAAATACATTGGTCAATAGATTTTACTTTACTCAAGAGATAAGAGAGTCTTTATGTGCTCTTGAGTGCATGTTTCTGTGGTAACCTGCATATTATACCATACTCTGTTATATGATTTGCGCAGAGATCAGGGAGTGATGTCAACCCATGGACGGAGTGAGAACTGAGCTGAGGCAAAAAACGAATTATCTCTAACAAGATTAGTAGTTGTTTTACTGCCAAGCCTTTGCTTTTAATCCTCACAGCCTGTGTAGCTTTGTTTAGATCTCCTGCACTGCTCTTTGTAATTTCTCTACTTGTTAAGAAGTGGCGCTATATATGCTAATCACTGCTATAGAACCACCCACAGCCTGAGGAGAACAGAGTGAAGAAAAGCTGTCTGTTACTGTGAAACTGCATTGTGAAAAACCTCTTTGAGATGACCACTGCCCTAAGTAATAGGTGCTGAGTCAGTAACCCCCTTCTGAACCTGTATACATATTATACACAATATATACTATATACAGTATACTTCTGTATATACACAAGTACAATTTGTTGATAAGGATGGTCCACCCCCTACAGCATAAAACAAAATGTCCTGGACAACCCCTTTAACTACTAGGATACTGATCTCTATCTAATGTGCTAAGCTTAAAAATATATTAAGATCAGGGGGCTATCTTCCCAATGAATATCCATCAGAACAAAGATCCATAATCCCTGTCCATGAACTGTGCACAGACATAATGCCTACTGAACTAACTGGACACGGTCCCAGCGGGCAGGCTTAAAATCATATTACTCACAGTCAGAGGTAGTGACAAATTGAACCAGTTCATTAATTATGAAATTTCCTACCGAGTGACACGCCGTTAACTGTAAGACGACTTAACAGTTCTACAACGGCAGGAATATTTTCTTTTATTCGGTGCCGGATTTGGCAGAACTCAGTGACTCAGTCTACACAATACACTGTAGCTGTTGGCAAACTTTGAGAAATGAATTAACTTCTACTAAGGCTTAAAGGGGTGGTTCAGAAGTTTTAAAAAAAAACACCTACTTTCATTTTACTATTTTTGGGTTTTTTCATTTCCCGGGTGAAACAAAAGCACCATTTTTGCAAATTCTGGACAGCCTTTAAGGGGTTAAAAGGGGTTCTCACTACATTGATTCATCTTACCTCCCTGTTTTCTTGGCTTCATTTTTTAATTTTAGGGGGTTGTTTACTGGATTCTACTAGGGTGCAGTAGAATCCAGGTCGTACATACAACCATGCGGGAGCCTATCAGGGGAAAATCAAAAACAGGTCTTTCTATAGACCTGGGGGCGAGCGCTCATCAAAGGGGATACTCAGAATAGGTAGACACTTTAATGGGCATATATTCAAAAGTGACTTGTTTTTGCAAGACCTTTAACAAAAAAAGCAGCAAACCTGTGGTGAACAAAACCCCTTTTTAAAAAAAAAACGAATAGCCCATTGAAAATAAAAAAAATAAATCCATGCCACCTTTTGCCTCCAGTGCTGGGGCTTTTGGGTTTTCCCTTTTTCTTTGTTGATTTCCAACGAAGGGCCCAACACTGCATCTCGTTTGGGCCTGCAGGGGAAAGTGTTTTTTGATTTTAACAAACAAAAAACAGGGGCACTTTATACTAAAGGGAAACCGCCCAAATGGGACATGGGAAATTTTTGGAAAAAAAATTACTGCTAAAAATACATAAAAAAATTGGGGTTCCAGTTCCACTTTTGGCCAAAATTTTTTAAGCCCACCCCCCAATCATAAAGGGGGCCCCTCAAGTCGGGTTGGGTCCTACGCTTTTTTTTTCCCCCTTGGGGTCCTATTCAGACCTGCAAACCTTGGGGAGCGAAGATACCTGTTTCAAAAACCTGCACGGGTTTAAAAAACCGGGGAAAGTGGGGGGTGCAAACCCCCAAAATGGAGACACCACCCCGCCCTACATAATATAATCAAAAACAACAATTTTTTTTGCACAGGGAAAAAAACTTTGTTTAAAAAAACCCAAATCACACAGGTGTGGCGCAATTCATAAAACCCATTACAAATTCAAAAAACAGGGCACATTAGGCTAAAAACCGTCAAATGGACATGGGAAAATTTTGGGAAAAAAGCATTACGCTAACTAGAAAACATAAAAAAATTTGGGGTTTTCTCAGTTCACACTTTTGGCCAAAAATGTTTTAAGCCCCCCCCCAATCATCAAGGGGACCTCAAGTGCAGGGGGGCCCCTACGCAAATTTTTCCCCTCTAGGGGGCCTATTAAACCCTCCCTTACCTTGGGGAGCGAAAAACCCCTTGTTCAAAAAAACACTGCACGGTTTAAAACCTGGGGAATGGGGGGGTTAAAACACCAAAATGGAGCCCTACCACCCCCCCTACAATATATAACCCAAAAACAACAATTTTTTTTGCACGGGAAAAACTTTTTTTGAAAAAACAAATAAACATTTGGTTTGGCAGAAAATTCATAAAAAACATTACAAATTAAAAAACATGCACTTTTATGGAAAAGGAAACCTAAAAGGGGACATGGGAAAAATTTGGAAAAAGCATTACTCTAACTAGAATACATGAAAAAAATTGAGGTTCTCATTCACATTTTTGGGCCAAAAAGCTTAAGCCCCCCCTTTCCCAATCATCAAGGGACCTAAAGTGCAGGGGGGCCTACGCTATTTTTCCCTTTCTTTTGGGGGTCCAAATTCAAATTTGCAAACCGAAGGGCGAAGATACCTGCTTCAAAAACACTGCACTGGTTTAAAACCGGGGAATTTGGGTGGGGTGCAAACCCCCAAAAGGGAGACTACCACTCCCCCCCTACATATAAAATAACCCAAAAACAAAAATTTTGGTTTTTGCACTTTTAAAAATTTTGTTGAAAAAAAAATCCACGGGTGGGGCAGCAATTCAAAACATTACAAATTTAAAAAAACATGGCACTTTTAAAAACAAAGGAAACCGTCAAAGGGGCATGGGAAAATTTTGGGAAAAAAGCTTTAAACTGCAAACTGAAAACATGAAAAAATTGAGGTTCTATTTCACACTTTTGGCCAAAAATGCTTAACCCCACCCCCCAATCATCAAGGGGACCCAAGTGCAGGGGGTCCCTACCAAATTTTACCTCTAGGGGGTTCCTATTCAGACCTGCTACCTTGGGGAGCGAAGATCCCTTTGCTTCAAAAACATTTGAAACGGGTTTTAAAAGGGGGGAAATTGGTGGGGGGGCAAACACCAAAATGGAGACTCCCAAATCCCCCAAACATAATAAAAATTAAAAAAAACAAAAATTTGGTTTTTTGCACAGGGAAAAAATTTTTGGGTTTTGAAAAAACAAATGCACCCATTTGGGCAGCAATTCAAAATAAACATTACAAATTCAAAAAACAGTGGCACATTATGGACTAAGAAACCGAAAATGGGAAAAAGGGAAATTTTGGAAAAAGCTTTAACGCTAATAAAAATACAAAAAAAAATTGGGGTTCTCATTTCCCACATTTTTGGCCAAAAATGTTTAAAAGCCCCCCCCCCCAATTCATCAAGGGCCCCTCAATTGGGGTGGGGGTCCACGCATTGTTACCTCTTTTGGGGCCCCTATTCAAAAACCTGCATACCTTTAGGGAGCTTTTTAAAAAGCCCTAAAATGAATTGCTGCCCACCAGTGGCATTTTTTTTTTTTCCAACAAAGTTTTTCCATTGAAAAACCCCAATTGTTGTTTTTAAAATTATATATTGTGGGGAGGAGGGGGGATCCCCCATTTTGGGTTTTTTGCAAACCCCCCCCACTTCCCCAGGTTTTAAAACCCGTGCAGGTTTTTTTTGAAGCAGGTATCTTCGCTCCCTAAGGGATCAGGTTTTGAAAAAGGGCCCCCAAAAGAGGTTAAAAATACGTAGGGCCCACCTGCACTTGAGGTCCCCTTTATATTGGGGGGTGGGGTTAAAACATTTTTTTGGGGCCAAAAAAGGGGAACTGAGAACCTCTTTTTTCAAAGTATTCTATTACAGTAATGCTTTTTTCCCAAAATTTTCCCATTCCCAAATTTTAAAAAATTTCCTTAATCCATAGATGTGCCCCTGTTTTTTGAATTTGTAATGCTATATGAAAAATTTCCCCGCCACCCATGTGCATTTGGGTTTTTTTAAACAAAGTTTTTTTCCCTGGCAAAACCCAAATTGGTTTTTTTTTGAATTTTAAAAGTGTGTTTGATTGACATCAGCATTTTGAAGTTAAAAGGGGGGGTCTCACTACAAAAGGTTTTTCTTTTTATATAAAGATCTTTTCCCCAAAAAAAATCACTTTTCAATATTTGTCCATTAACAAGGGTCCCTTCCCCGTTTCTAGATATCCCCCCTTGTATGGGGTGCTCAGCCCCCTAAGTCCTATGCTACAGACCTGGTTTTCCCTCTCACCCATTGGCTGCAGCGCTGGTTTGCAAAACACAGACCAGGGCGATCTTTTTCCCGATAGGGGCTAGCACGGGCCTATAGCTACAGACCTGGGATCCCTCAGCAGCTCAAAACCCGGGAGGCCCCGGGGTAGCCCCGTAAACAAGCCCCTGAATTAAAAATTAAACCGGAAAACAGGACTGAGGTCAGATGAAAATTTATGTAGTGAACAACCCCCTTTAACAGCTCCAAAAAGGATGTAATTTGAGGCCCTGTGACCACCGCAGCCAAAACACACTTCAGCAGCGACGTCAACGTCCCCATTCGGAAATACAAGAATGAAAACCACAGACCGGAAAGACCCAGCTCTCGGGGCAGAGGAAGGTGAAATCATCAGAGTCATATATGACCTTATGTATGAAACGGTCTAGATGTGAGACTTTCTTTGTTGCCCATAGCAACCAATCAGAGCTCCCCTCTCATTTTTTCAGAGCACTATATGAAATAAAAGCTGAGCTCTGACTGGTTGCTATGGGCAACAAGGACAGTCTTACACCTAGACAGTTCTCATACAGGAGGCCCATAGTGTCTTTACCTAAATGGAGGGACTATATATGAAATAAAGCTTCTTTATGTGGTTGTCAGGCATCATTTCCTAGCAAGAAAGTTTACATTATGTGGCTCTCTAGACCAAGTTGGCACCAAAATATGAACAGAGAAGGACCAAGAGATTCGGCAGTACCCGTGCCACAGACATCTTTCTTTATCTCTTGCCACAGTAAGCAGATTTTTTAAGGGGTTCTCAGCACTGTAATAATGATGACTTTTCCTTAGCTTAGACCATCAATATCATATCTGTCAGTCCAAATCCTTGCTCCTCCGCCAATCAGCTGAACAAAGGGGCACTATGTACCCTATATTAGATACAGTACCATACATTTGGTTATGGCTGTGTTTGGGGTTTCAGCTTTCATCTATATTACAAAAAAAATCCTGGAAAACCCCTTAGAGAGGTTTTCTTGCGACAATGATTAGCTTTCATCATGTGGGGAATGGTAAATGAAGACTTTTTCTAAATATCTCCCTTGCTGATTAGACAGAGAGCAGGGAGTGACGTCACCATGGTCGGACCTCACTCCAGAGCAGACTGTTTATCTCTAATAAGATTAGATTGTTTACTTTTGATAAACACTTGTTTTCACTCCTTGGATCTCGGGATAACTACAGATCAAATCTTCTGTGTTTAGCTCAGCTAGTTATAGGGGAGATAAATATACTAATCACTGCTATAGAACCATCCACAGCCTGACCAGATAGTGTGAGTGTACAGTTGCCTATGACTCTGTGAAACAGCTTGGTGAGAAAACCCCTTTGAGGATCAGAATTTATAGTGGGATATGGACAAGAAACATGTCCCTACTTGGCAGCTACTGGTTACATGAGAACCATTGCGACCATTGTTGACTTCAGCGGGGGCTTGGTTTTCATCCATATGACAGCTGTGCCATGTATTGCTACCTTATTGTACAAATACAAAAAGAAAAGCCAGCTCACCGGTCCGATGAAACTGAAGATTCCACGGATCCCGTTCTGCAGAAAACGCGGATAGTGATCCAAATAGTGGGATTGATTTACTAAAGCTTCTGTTGTAAAGTAACTTGCTTATTAATAAGACTGTAAAATCATAGTGTAATGCGGAGGTGGATTCGCTGGACCACCGCAAGCGATGATAGTTAGGCCACGCCAGGGAGCGGAGTCTAAGTAGCTCCCGGTTTTAACCAGAGCCCGCTGCAAAGCGGGATGGACTTGCTGCGGCGTGAGGCTACCAGGTCGCTACCCCTGACGTGACTTGCTTGCGATGGCGCCGGGGTAATGCGTGGTACAGAATCGTAATCCAGAGGCGTAGTCGGGGACAGGCAGAAGGTCAGGGCAGGTGGCAGAGGTTCGTGGTCAGAGACGGGCAGAAGGTCAGGGCAGGCGGCAAACAGGCAAGGTCAGGAAACGTAGCGGAACGAACTGGTACACGGATAATCAGACAGGACTTCCAACACTCTCAAGACTTGCTAACGCACCCCAACAAACTGGCAGAGAGTGCTGAGGGCGTATACCTTATATAGGACCAGCGGCCGTCACTAACCAATTAACGGCGCGCTGGCCCTTTAAATCCAGACCAGCCGTCGCACGCGCGCCTTAAGCGGCGGCTGTCACAGCCGGACACAGGAGCGGGGACTGGTGAGTACGGGGTTTCCCGGCCAAGAGCAGAAGGATAATGGCTGCGGGCAGCAGCGGCACCCGCGCTGGACCCCGTAAACGCAGGGGGACGGTGGCGGCGAGCCGCGGCGCCAAGAGCCGTGACACATATTGTGACAAAACAAGCACTGCTTACACATTACAGACTCCACACTCTGACTTAAAGGGGTTGTCTCACTACATTGACTCATCTCACCTCAGTCCTGTTTTCTTGGTTTCACTTTGAATTCAGGGCTGATTTGTTTTAGCTGTGGACATCGTAGCTATAGACGTGCTGGCAGCTTCAGGAAGCAGGTCTGTAGCTATAGCAACCAGTGTTGGCAGCCTATCAGGATAGATCAAACAGGTCTGTAGCTATAGCGACCTGAGGAGCTGATGCAGCCCATACAAGAGGAGATATCTAGGAATAGGTAGGACACTGATAATGGACATACTGTATATTGCTGAGTGACTTGTTTTTGCAAGATCTTTAACATAAAAAGCAATCCTTGTAGTGAGACAACCCCTTTAAGGAGCTGCAAATTAGATTGTAAACCCTGTAATAAATTGTAAGCTCTTGCGAGCAGGACCATCACACCTTGTGTCTGATCTGGATGTAGCTTTTTACTGTGTAATGTTTGTTTTTTCTGTACTTATAGACTTTACATTGTAAAGTGCTGCAGAATATGTTGCCTCTATATAAATAAAGGTTATTATTATTATTTGATATATAAGCAGTGGTCCCTTCGTCTCTGATTTTAAAGTCTTCTTAATAAACAAGTTGCTTTACAACAGAAGCTTTTTGAATCCAGAAAACAGACACGGAATTGCATGAGTATCTCCCACAAATAGATACTCATGCAATTCCGTGTTCGTATTGCTGTCTTTTAATCCATTTTCAATAAAGTGAGGGTTTTGAAGCTACCGAGTGGAGGATTCATTTGCGGCGTGTGCCTCAATTTGGAGCCGGCCTTGAACTTTCGGGACAGTTTGCATGTCAGGTTTATCCAGCTTAAGCTCTCAGTGTGCTCAAAAGAGGACGTGTATTTGTTTGAACTGCATAACATATGACCCAGCAGGCTGACATCACCAGGCCTTTCCCCACTCTAGTCACACAAAGGTCTGATTATGTAAAGCACTGTGAGTAGTTATAATGTAGCTGAGTGGTTAGCATTTCTGCCTTACATCCTCGGGGTTCTAGGTTCAAATCCATGCAGGCACCAAACATGGATTTTTTTTGTCTCAATACACATTCCTGACTGAGGTTTCGTTTTTTCCTTTTAATTTATTTGCACTGTTTGACTTAGGCACACTGTGTTTTTGGTGCGTTCCTTGGTGCGACTTTTTTTGCTGAAATGCACAGCATTAAACTACATTTATTGCTGTGCATTTTTGCAAAAAAACGCACTGTGTGAAAGCACCATTATTACTAAGGAGTACAAAAGACAGGAGAGGAATGACAGCACCTGGGGTTGAACACTCGCTCAGCAGTGAGTGTGTGTGATTACTAAACAGGAATAGACTTACAGTAGCTGCCTGAGAGGAGAGGTGATGTCTGAGCATGTGCGACCAGGACTGTTGCGCTCTCCTCACTGGTCGTTTCCCCTGGAGATGAGCTGTAAACAATGGATCACTAAGGGAGCAGCTAAAACATAATGGTACAGAATTTTTAGTAATGGTGAAAATGATTATTATTTATTTTCCCGAGTCAATTTTACTTGGTGACAAAACCCCTATAATAACATTTATTTCATCTTAACCTTAAGAGTGACCTGATCTCACCTGAACCCGTGTCCTTCATGCATTCCATAAAGTTTACATCTACAGTACAAGATGCTTTTAAAAGCATTTGCACTAATGATCAGCTAAATATCCTCGGTAGTGATAGATATTTCCTTCAGCAGCAGATGTGTGGAGTTTCAGAATAGTTTTCAGCAGATGTCATACATGTACACAGCTTGGAAGAGAGAGAAATGATGTAGGGTGGCATAGGTGTGCACATTAATGCATACATTTCACAGGTAAGGAATGTGTGAACTTGAGGTTACACAGAAGTGAGACCTTGCAGTCATTCCCGAGGGGGCTTAAAAGGTGACCTTGTGGCTCTAAGATAAATATGACGTTCTTGGGACTTACAGTCATTATCTCAGGTTTACTCATAGATAGTGATGATCGAACAGTAAAATGTGTGAGTTTGAGTCGAATTTTGAACAGTAGTGGTGTTCGGTTTGAGGTTATATTCGAACTTGAACTTGAACCCCATTAAAGTCAATGGGAGAAGATGTTCGGGTTAATTTTTATACCTATACAGGTGAAGATAAGCTGTAATTACCATCCATACTCATAAAGCCTCCCATAACTTGAAGTTATACAGAAGTAAAACCTTAACATCTTTAATCAGGATGATTTATGATGACCTTGTGGTTGTAAAATACTTTTACAGTCTGGGGACCCCTGGTCAATATTTCTGACTTACTCTCTATATTCTCCAATGACTTTCTTCAGGAAAATGGTATTTGTCCTTAGGATATTACACAGCCTGTCATGGGTTGGCCATACACCTCATTTCATTGAGATCAGCTGATGGTCTATTATGCATGAGGGAGATCCAAATTTCCTTTGATATTTGTTATTTCTACTGCAGACCATGCAACATGAGTGATTATTTTATGTAGAATGGAATGGTGCATCTTCTAATATGTGGTCCTGCCATGGGCACGACATTCACCCCAATTAATATTAATTTGTGTTTTATTGATCATATTATTTTATTTCAGAGCAAGATAAAAAGTTATTTTCTTACTTTTACATTAATGGCTAGTAAGCAATGATACCTTTTTTCATAGCTTAATACGTATGTCGATTACTTTTCAGGTCACATATGTCAATTAGTTTTCTGGTCACGTTGCCAGTATTACCTGATGTTGACAGTATAAATGACATTAAAGTCATCTGGTGAAAACATACATGTAGAGCAATGCAAATGTGCAGAAATATGTTTTTGGATGTATGACCTTTTATCAAAAAGTGCTCCAATAAAGAATGCCTATTTTGTGAATAAAGTGTCAGTAAACTGCTAGTCACTAGAGGTAGTCACTGATTCCAGTAAAACCAACAATAGTTTTCTGAGAGACTATTGACTGTGCCATGGAGATAGTGAAGCATGGGATTCCTAGCTGTGACCGTGAGGAGCAACTGGAGGACAGCTAAGGCTAGAGGACTTCTATTAAAGCAGGGGACCTAAAGACATCTTTGAGATATCTGTGACAATGAAGACATGTGTGACATCAGTGCTGTCAGTGTCATCCAGGTGAGTAGCACTGGGACAGTGCTGAGCTGTACAGTATTGCTTACTGTAGGTAGGTATTTAGGCCCACAGTAGATGTAAGGGCCCCAAATAGGTAAGTATAGAGGCCGCCAAGTCAGTAGCTAGGTAAAAAGGCTCCCCAGTTGGTAGGTAGGTTGTTATTTAGGCTCTCTGTAGGTAGGTATACAGGCCTGCTGTAGGTAGGAGTATACTGTATGTATACTTCTCAGTAGGTAGGTAGGTATATAGACCTCCAGTAGGTAGATAGGTATATAAGTCCACTGTAGCTAGGTATATACTTCCCGAATAGGCTGTTATATATATATTTCCACGGTAGGTAGGTATGTAATCCCCCTGTCGGTAGATATATAGGCCCTCTCTAGGTTGGTAGGTATAGAGGTCCCATGTAGGAAGGTATTCATATAGGTCCCTGTAGATAGGTATAGAGGCCCTTTGACTGATTAAAACAAAAAAAATTATACTCACCTCTCCCCATTTCCCTGTCAAACAGCTCGCTCTGAGAGCTTGTATCTGGCATAGGTGGTGTGATGTCATCACATTTTTACTTTGCAGCTTGTGAGGGTATTTAAACCCGATGTATTGCGGCGGGTGATACGCGCTGCAATACACGTGTTTTTCGGGACCCGCACAGATCAGCGCGTGCTCCCGGGGCTGGGGGGCCGGCACCCCCCGGCCCAAAGACATTGCATTGCTTACACGCCACGAATAGATGACATGCACTTATCTCCCAGCGGTAAATCGGGCGGATGCTGCCGCAATTCGGTAATCCAAGTTCCTTGAGAGCTATGGATTACCGAAATTGCGGCGTGCATTCGCGGCGTATAAAGCGCAAATGCCGCGAAATGACACGCAATTACGCCGTGTGAAAAACCCTAAATTGTGGGGCTATACCCCACAGGAGTGGATGGTGGAACGAGAGTAATAAGCATACAGTTGAATAAGTCCCCTTGACGAACCAGTTGAGCGGGCCCCAAAACCCCGGGGGCCCCTTTGGGAATCTGCCCTTTTAAACAAGCCCACCCTCAAAACCTTGGTGCCTGGCCAACTTGCAAACTGCATATGGCATTGGTAAATCCCTACAGTAGTTTTCTATTGTCTTATGAAGGGAAATTTTTAAGTACTTGCCAACTCCCCGTTTGTTGGGGGGGGGGCCCCGCTTTTTGGGGCCCCCCCCCCCCGCCACCCCGGCAGAGTTGGCGAACCCCCCGCCGCCAGCAGGCAGGGGGGGGTCTTAAAAGGCCCGCGCGAAGATAGAGCGGGGTGCGTACTCTTGCGTGCCGGGCCGCTCCTACAGGCGGGTGAAGCGGCCCAGCGCCGTTCACCCCCCCGGAGTCTCGCTGTGCAGGGAGGAGGCGGGGGGATCGCTCCCCCCTCCCCTTTTCCCCCGTATGTCCGGGGCCCGGTTTGTGCGCGCTCTACTACAGGTCAGCGGCGCAGGGGGAAATGACGCGGATGCACTCCCTCCCCCGCGCCCCGGGGGACGGTCGGGAGCGGCAGCTTGCAGACGGTGAGGGGAGTGGATTTTTTTTATTTTTTTTTTTATTTTCTGTACCTGGCACAATGTACCTGGAAACAGAGGGGGGACTACCGGGTACAATGGGGGCACCCGGCCAAAAAATGGGGGGGGTACCTGGCTACAAAAGGGGGATACCCGGAAAAATGGGGGCACTACCTGGCAAAAGAGGGGCATACCCGGGGTACAAGGGGGCACTAGCTGGCAACAGGGGGCATCTACCCGGCAACAATGGGGGACTACCTGGCAAAAATGGGGGGACTATGACAAAAATGGGGCACTACCTGGCAACAGAGGGGGGGCCCACCTGCTACAATAGGGGGCCCACCTGGCTCAATGGGGGCATACCTGGAAAAACAGGGGGACATACCGGGAAACAGGGGGGGCAAATACCTGGGAACAATGGGGGCACTCCTGGCAAAGAAGGGGCACTACCCGGAAAAATGGGGGGACTACTGGCAACAGAAGGGACACTACCCGGCAACAATGGGGGCAAATATCTGGCAACAGGGGGGCACTAAAACCCGGGAACAAAGGGGGGGCATACCTGGCAACAATGGGGGCACTACCCGGCAAACAGAGGGGGGGACTATCTGGCAAAAAATGGGGGGACTACCCGCCAAAAGAGGGGGACTACCCGGCAAACAATGGGGGGATTAACCTGGCAACAGAGGGGGCACTACCCCGCAACAGAGGGGGCACTACCTGGCAAACAAAGGGGGCACCTACCTGGAAAACAAAGGGGGACACCTACCTGGCAACAGAGGAGGCACTACCTGGTTACAATGGGGCCTACCCGGGGAACGGGGGGCAATACCCGGGTACAAATGGGGCACTACCTGGGGGAACAAGGGGACTACCTGGCAAAAAGGGGGGCCACCCTGACAACAATGGGGGGACTACCTGGCACAATGGGGGACACCTGGCAACAAGGGGGGGATATGGCAACAGAAGGGGGGGGCCCCCCCCCCCCCGGCAAAAAGGGGGCATACCGGGGCCCGAGGGGGCACTACCTGGCAAACAATGGGGGCACCCTGGCAACAGAGGGGGACTACCTCAAACAAAGGGGGCACTACCCGGCAACAAGGGGGGCACCTCCCGGCAAACAAAGGGGGGGCCCCCCTCCGGGGGGCACTACCTGGGACAAGGGGGGGACTACCCCGGCAACAGAGGGGGCAACTACCCGGCTACAAAAAGGGGCACTACCCCGGCAACAATGGGGGGCACTACCGGCAACCTGGGGGGCACTACCTGACAACAATGGGGGGTACCGGCAACCGAGGGGGCACTACCTGGCTACAATGGGGGCACTACCTGGGAACAAATGGGGGCAATAACAGGCAACAGAGGGGGGCACTACCTGGCAACAATGGGGGCACTACCTGGCAAAGAAGGGACACACCTGGCAACAAAGGGGGGACTACTGGCAACAGAAGGGACACTACCTGGAACAAGGGGGCAACACCCGGGAACAAAAGGGGGGGACTACCTGGGAACGAGGGGGGACTACCTGGAAAATGGGGGGACTACCTGGCAACAGAGGGGGCACTATGGCAACAATGGGGGGACTACCTTTCAAAAGAGGGGTACTATCTGGCAACAATGGGGGCCCACCTGGCAACAGAGGGGGGATACCTGGGAAAAAATGGGGGGGATCCACCCGGCAACAAGGGGGGACTACCTGGGAAAAAATGGGGGCATTACCGGGAACAGAGGGGGGACTACCCGGGAACAGAGGGGGGATACTTGGCAAACAAAGGGGGGCATACCTGGTAAAACAAAGGGGGACCTACTGGCAACAAAGGGGGGACCTACCTGGTAACAAAGGGGGGGAGTACCTGGCTAACAAAGGGGGATTACCTGCTAACAAAGGGGGGGATCAACCTGGCTACAAATTTGGGTCTACCTGGCTACAGAGGGGGGGATTAATTGGTACAAGGGGGCATCTACCTGCCCTTTAAGGGGCCTACCCGGTTATGGGGGGTTTCACCTGGCTATAAGGGGATCTACCGGCTTTTTCCAAACCATTATGCATTAGGTGGAGGGGTGGGCCTTTTTGAAGGGGCGTGGCATACCGACAAGATGGGCGTGTCCATGCAAATTTTTGTCGCGGTGCGCTAAGCGCACCGCCCACTGATATCTCCTGCTTTTTCATTTTCAAAAGTTGGCAACTATGCTTTAAGGCTGGGTTCACACATGAGATTTGTATGCTCTTTTTTTTTTTTTTATTTGCTAGGTCATCAACAGCGGATCAACGAGGGTCTGGCTTTCAGCAACCCTGTGAATAAGGTGTTTGAAGTGAATGTTGCACCCCAGCGAGTGCTGTGTCCTGGCACAGCTCTGCACTTTTGTTCGCAGTTGTGCCTGGATTCTGTCCCTTTTACTTGAGAGCAGTGAAGTTGCAGTGAGTTGTAATACCAGGCACAACCACTATGGAAGCTATGGCGCTGTGTCTGATAAGCAATGAAAGGGAAGCATCACGCGTAGTAGCCTCACCAATCTAACACCGATGACTTATCCTGAGGATAGGCCGTGAATTTGAAATATTCTCAATAACCCTATTAATACACATGTTTTCTGTACATTCTATGCTTATGGCAAAATATGGAAATGGTGGCACAATTTTATATACATTAAAGGGATGTTCTAACCATGGACGATGATGGCATACTGGTAGGCTATACCATCAAAGTCTGATTGGTGCGGGTCCCACCTCTGGCACCCGCAACTATCTCAGGAATGGGCCCACAAATGTACCGGCTCAGAATGAAAAGCAGGTTGTACTTGCGCACGAGTCTCAAATCTGTTCTACAGTAGTTCTGAGAGCAGTCGAACACACTGCTCACCTGAACTCCCATAAAACAGAAGAGAGAGAGTTGTGCCAAGCCATTATAGCCTATGGTGGGAAGACCCTTTCAGCAACTGTAGAAAAAGCACTTGTCCTGCACAGCTTCTTCTCTAGTGCACTCCCAGTCAATGCAGGCAGGAAAATAAGAAAAGCTAGCCAAAGCTGATTCACTAAAAGGGAGTAGGAGGCTTCTGTTCAGACTTTAAGGGGGTTGTCCTGTTCATTAAAATTAAATGGGGCCTGGGTGCGGTAAAATAGAAAAAAATAAAGTCATACTCACCACCCAACCCCACGCTGCTGCTCCTCTGAACCCCCCTGGAATCTGTTCCTCTTTACTTCCGGGTTAGGGCATGCTCACACAGCGTTTTTGGACGAGGCTTTCGTAGCGTTTTCTCGCCCAAAACCTAGTCCAAACCACATCAAAACCTCGCCTGAAACACGCTTCTTCAGACGAGGTTTTTGACGAGGCTTTGATCAGGTTTTGATCAGGTTTTGGATCAGGTTTTTGATGAGGTTTTCACCCATACAAATGAATAGCCAGGACAAAAACCACGGCAAAAACCGTGCCGAAAACGCGCCAAAACCGCGCTAAAAAAAGCGCCTACAATGCGCTTCAAGAATTGACATGACACTTCTTTTTCATTGCTTTCAAAGAAGCGTGTAAAACCCTCGTCGTGTGTGAACTACAACGAGGTTTTACATAGGAATCAATGAAATGAACTGGGGGCGTTTTGGAAGCGTTCTGGACGAGATTTTGGGCGAGGAAACTCTCCGAAAACCTCGTCCAAAACCTCGTCCAAAAACGCTGTGTGAACATACCCTTATCGTCTCAACACACAGAAGAAGTGTAAGGCCATGTTCACACGGCTTATTTGTGCGCGGATTGGAGCCGTACTGCGCGCCGTATATGCGCTGCAGTACGGCTCCAATCCATCACAGTAACTATGGTAATTACGGTGGATTACGGTGGACAGTAACTACGGTTGATTCCGTCGCTCCTCCCCGTTCGGCGAATCCGCCGCGGGGGGAGAAAGTGACATGCACATTCTTTACGGCGTGTACGTGCCGTAAATAATGCATTGTCTATGGGGCCGGCGAGCAGCGCACCCGCCGCGCCCCGCCCCGCCCCCGTCCCGCCCCTTATTCAAGCCGTAATTGCAAGCGAAATCCGGCCCGCAATTACGGCTTGAATAAGCCGTGTGAACCCTGCCTTAACTCCATTTTCCAACAATGGAGCGCGAGCCTTTAATGTGTATCAGCACACAACAGGAGATGTGAAGAGGAGCGATTCCAAGGAGGCTTCCGAGCAGCAGCGCTGGGGGATCGGGAGGTGAGTATGACTTTTTAACTATTTTTTTCCCATCCTGTCCCCATTTAACCATAATTTTAACAAACTGGACAGACACAATCTCTACTTCTAGGTTTATCTGTCATATTTTTAAATCAGATAGTTTACACAGTTCCTTAAAATGTACCTTGGTTGTATCTTACTTTGTTTTGTTTAAAATAAAATGTATCTTATATTTTACACTTTTTGAAAGTTTAAGGCCCCGTTCACACGGCTTATTTGCCGACGGATTGGCGCCGTATTCCGCGCCGGATTTGCGCTTCAATACGGCGCCAATCCTTCGGAGTCATTACGGTAATCCACTGCTCTCATAGAGAACAGTGGAATCCGTCGCTCCTCCCCGGTCGGCAAATCCGCCGCGGGGGGAGAAAGTGACATGCACATTATTTACGGCGCGGACGCGTCGTAAACAATGCATTGTCTTTAGGGCCGGAGCGGCGCCCCGCCGCGCTCCGGCCCCGCCCCCGCCCCGCCCCGTATTCACGGCGGATTTGTGCGCTCAATACGGCGCACAAATCTGTCGGGAATAAGCCGTGTGAACACGGCCTTAAAGGGGTGCTCTGGGACTGATTACTGCTCATTCGTCCGTCGGGGGTTTACCGTATATACTCGAGTATAAGCTGAGTTTTTCAGCACAAAAATATGCTGAAAAAGCCGTCCTCGGCTTATACCTGAGACGCCGGCCCGGGCGCTGGCGGGGATCTCTTCAACTGTAAACGAATCTCGAGTTACCCGTCGGCAACCGGGCGCCGCCATGACCCGGATGCAGGCGGGGAACCCTTTAGCTGTATGCCACTCCTCTGGGAGCGCATTCAGCTGAAGATACTATTGCGGAGCAGAGAGTGAGCACAGACTTGCGGCCTTCCGGAGTATCCGGCACAGGCGGCGTGCTATGTCATCATGCTGTCTGCGTGGCCTGATGACATCATGTTGCTTGTGCCAGAAGATGGAGCATATCGGAGCAGCGGGGAAAGGTGAGTTGTTTTTTTAAACCCTACCTATGGGGGACATATACCTGTCGCTACATGCCTATACCTGCCTATGGGGGACATATACCTGCCTATACCTGCTATGGGACTATACCTGCCTATATGGGGGACATATACCTGCCTATGGGGGACATATACTTGCCTATGGGAGACATATACCTGCCTCTACCTGCCTATGGGGGACCTATACCTGCCTATGTAATTTTATTGTTATCCATTTTTATTTTTGAAATGTACCAGTAGCCGCTGCATTTTCCATCCTAGGATTATACTCCAGTCAATCAGTTTTTTTGTGGCAAAATTAGCTGACTCTGCTTATATTTGGGTAGGCTTATAATTGGGTATATACGGTAAGTAAACATAGAAGAGAAGACTCATACTTACCTCATGGACACTCCCAACTGCCAGTCCGTACATCCCGGATGCAAGTATTGAACTTTCAGCGTTCATGTGACAGCCACAGCCAATTACAGGCCTAAGGCCTCGTTCACACGGCTTATTCTGGGACTGCTTCCAGCCGTACCGCACGCTGTATTTGCGCTCCAATCCGGCTGGAATCCGTCCCAGTAACTACGGTACTCCACAGTTCTCTATGAGAACTGTGGATTCCGTCTCCTGCCGCCGCTCAGCGAATCCGCCGGGCGGGGAGAAAGTGACATGCACATTATGTACGGTGTGTGCGCGCCGTGAATAATGAGTGTCTATAGGGCCGGCGAGCCCCCCGCCCCGCCCCCGCTGCACGGCAGCCGGCGTAATTGCGGGGCGAAATCCGTCCCCGCAGTTACGTCAGCAATAAGCCGTGTGAACATTGCCTAAGAGGTCACGTGCAGGTGACGTTGTGGCCTGTAAATGGCTGGGCTGTCACGCGAACAGTGGACATTCACTGCTTACTTTCTGGTTGAACGCAGCGGCAGCCGGGAGAGGATGGGAGAGGTAAGTATGAGTCTTCTCTTCCATTATTGCTCATACCCCGATGGACAAATGAGCATTAATCAGTCCTGGAAACCCCTTTAAAACTGCAGTCTCAGGCTGGTCCTGCATACAGATGACAGCTGTGAGTCATACCGCCATGTGGTGCCCCAAGAGAAAAGATCTTTATGGACTAAGGATGCATATTTAAATACAAGAGAACAATAGAAATAGACATCAAACACTATAGCTTCGTCTACACGGCAAGGACAAAATACTAGTCGGGTTCTAATTAGTATCTGATCAGTGATTTATACTCGGTTTACGTTTTTTTCTCGTTTTTTTGTCATGGTTTTTCCTGTGGTTTTCAAATTTCGGGCGTCCCATCCAATAGAACAGTATTATAATCCGCTGTTATATAGAGCATTTTTGAAATCCGACCTCAAAAAATCTGAGCTGTGCAGATTACAGCTGGGATTTTCTATTGCAGTCTATGGGGATGATTTACAGTCGGATTTTTTGCGGATTCTAAATGTTGAATCTGCATAAAATCTGATTGTAAACCAGTGCCGTGTAGACGTTGCCTTAGGACGACTTGTATGAGCCTCGCCAGTTCAACGGCTGTTTTTAATAGTGTACAATCCGACAGAATACTTAACCCCTGAAGCCAAATGCCTGAAAAGTAATTAATGACCAGAACATTTTTTTAGTTTATTGCCTCCTTGAGATTCAACAGTCGTAACTTTTTTATTTTTTCAATGACGCAGTTTAATTCGGGACAAGTTGTACTTTTTGGGGGAATAGTTTAAAGGGAATCTGTCGCCAATTATTTTTTTTTACTTATTAAATCAAGACCCTGATCCGTGTTCTTTTCCTCTTTTCCTCTCGTTTTTATTTCCTAATTGTAGATTTCTCTATTCGGCCGTCTGTATATGATTGTGGGGAAGACATTCTTATTTGCACTGCTTTAACAGCAGTCAGAGAGATGCTTTACAGTAGCTTCATGCACATAGGAGCCTTAAGACTGACTCAGTCCCAATCACTTCTATAGGAGAGTTTTCTAGTCATGCTCTGTGACCTGGGAAGAAATCAGTGTGCAGGGAGGTGAAAGGGTGAACTGTGACTACCTCCTCTTGTGACTGGTGGATCCTGTGTTATCTATTCACACTGGTGTTTCCTTTCAGTTTGACCCTCATTGTGCTGATATTGAGCAGACAACTGAGAATCTTTCTGTACAGAACAGGAAGTGTCAGACTATTGTTAGGCTTAGTGGCCAAAGTGAAAACTGCAGGACTTAAATAAAAAAACCAAAATTCCTAAAAACTGTGTTTAACATAAAAATGTGAGTTAAACAATATGTCATTTTTGATGACACCTTCCCTTTAAGTTCACTTATAAATTATTGCAGAATTTTTTCCAATTTTTTTAAAATTGTTTTTCAAATTTTATTTTATTTTTTTAATTTTTTTACACCATTCACATTTCACACTAAATAACCTGTTAGATTAATTCTACAGGTTATTATAGCTGTGTGGATACCTAATTTGTGTAGTTTTTTTTGTGTCTAATGTATGCACAATTATTTTTTATTAAATATTTATTTTTATTTTATTATTTTATTTTTTCTACACTTTTTTATCTTTTACTTTTTGTTAAATCCCATGAAGTGATAACTGTTTTACTTTTTTTTTCACTTTGTAATGGATTAGCATATTCATATATGCTAATACATTATAATCTGTGTGAATTTGACACAGGCAGCAGTCAGGGCAGCACACAGTCTGCCCTGGTCGCTGGCTTGTTACACAGACAGCCCTGTGACTACTTTAGGTCCACAGGGCTGACTCTGCAGCCGTTCCCCAGGCTCTGTTGGGTCACCGGAGTCCCAATCACCCGACAGAGCAGGGGAAAGCCCTTTGATTATACTGCAGTCACTGACCGCAGCAATCAAAGGGTTAAGCACTGGGGAGCGGAGGTTTCTGTCGCTTGCAGAGACTGCGCTGGGAACAGGGCTGTGAAGTACAGTGTGTAGTACAGCCCCGATCTCAGCGCTGCTGCGGCATCGGCAACCGCAAACCCCGATGTCTGCATCGATGGTAAAAGACATCGCTGCAGACGAACGACCTGAAATGCCCGACACCAAAACACAACAGTCAGTCGTTAGCGGGTTAAAAGAGTGTTAGGCTCTGTCTACACTGCAGTGGACAAAAAACGACCTGAAAACAAATTACTAAAAACGATCATGAAACTGAGTTTTCTGTCGCCTGCCTGTCAAAAGCAGCTGAAAAAACGGCCGTTTTTTGCCGCGATTTGCGTTTTTTGGCGTTTTTGTTGCTTGTCTTCAAGTCTAGTTTTTAATGTATGCATAAATTAAGCCATTGGATGTAACTCCACCGTACAAAAGGGGGATATAAAGCACATTATTGCATCTATATGTAATCTTATAGGTCGTTTTACGGATTTTGGCGCTAATAAAGTTATTTCGCGTTTGTCGCCAAAAATAAGTTTTTTTAAGGATTTTGGCACTAAAGTCCATTTTTTTATGGATTTTGGCCCTAATGTCTATTTTTTATGGATTTTGGTGCTAAAATCCATATTTTTCCAGATTTTGCCGCTTATAAAGTTATCTCGCGTTTGTTGCCAAAAATTATTTTTTTACGGATTTTGGCAAAGGTCTGTTTTTAAGGATTTTAGCACCAAAATCCGTAAAAAAAACGGATTCTGGCGCCAAAATCCGTAAAAAAAATATATTTTTAGCGTCAGAAGCAAGATAACTTATTTAGCGGCAAAATCTGTAAAGAAAAGTATTTTAGTGCCAAAATCCGTAAACAAAAATGGATTCTTGCGCCAAAATCCGTAAAAAAATGTTTTTTTGGCGTCAGAAGCTAGATAACTTTATTAGCTCCAAAATCCGTAAAAAATGTATTTTTGGCGTCAGAAGCTAGATAACTTTATTAGCCCCCAAAAAAATGTTAAGAAAAGGGTTTTAGCGCCAAAATCCATAAGAAATGGGGCTTTGCGCCAAAACTGTAAAAAAAAAAGTATTTTTTTCCGTTTAGAAGGGGAGATAACTTTTTTTGCTTCCAAAATATGTTAAGGAAAAAGGGTTTTTAAACGCCCAAAAACCAAAAGAAATAGAATCTTTCGCCAAAAAACTTTAAAAAAAAGTTTTTTTTTGGCCGTCAGAACGAGATTTAAATTTATTAGCTCCAAAAATTTTTGTTAAGAAAAAAAGGGTTTTAGCGCCCCAAAAACCGTAAAAAAAAAACGATTCCCGGCTCCCCAAAAAACGTAAAAAAAAATTTGTTTTTTTGCATCAAAGCGAGAAAAACCCTTTTTAGAAAAGACGACCGGGGAAAAAAAAAAAAGAGCAGAAAAAATAAGCTCAGTGTAGAAAAGCAGGAGGGTTTTACATTAGATCTATGGGAGATGGGGTTACAGTCGTTTTTTTCCCGCGTTTTTTAAAAAAAGAAAAATGAAAAAAGGGAGAAAAAAGGGCGTTTTTTGTGCAGTGTAGACCGAGGGCCCTTGGCGGGAAAAATTTTTCTCAGCCATGGTAAGGATTTGTAAAAGTGGGGTTTTTGGGCGGGAAAATTTGGGGAAAAATTCCCTTTGGGGCATTTTTGCCGAAATTTAAAACTGACATGGCTTGGGGCAGAATGTGCCAAGTTTATACCAGTGTTTCCCTAATCTATAGAAGAGGGGTAAAACCCCATATTTTTTTTAAATAAAATCACAGGGCCCGTTTAAACTTTTCCGCCCTAAGGGAAAGTTCACCACGGCACGGGGTTTTTGGGACGGTTTTTGGCCGGTTTTGCGTTTTTTTTTCAGGGGCCCCCTTTAAAAACCGGCCCAAAAATTTTTGCACAATTGGGGCTCTATGTTCCCAAAACCCGGGGCAGCAGTCCCCACTTTCCAAAGGGTTTTCCGCCCGGCGGGTTTTTTTTGGCCGGGCGGGACCCGGGGGCCAAAAACATTGAACAAGCATTTTCTTCCCTCCCGGGGTTTTCCCGGGCAGAACATGTGATTTCAATGGGAGGGGGGAGGACCCGTTTTCTCTCCCTTTGCGGGGCAAAAAACCGTCCCCCCGCGGCCCCCTGGGGACGGGGGCCAAAAAAAAGGCAAATAAATTTTTTTTTTTTGTTTTTTTTTTTTTCGTTGTGAAAAGCCCCTAAAAGTGGGAAAATCAGTTGCCGGGGGTACACTTTTTTCCCCGTGAAGGCGGGTTTTAGTGTTGGGGATCTAGTGCCCTCTTTTGGTCTTTTGCAGCAAATGCCCCTTAAATTTCCCCATCCCAAGGGCTTTTATGCTAAGCGCTCTGTATGTCCCTTGGGAG
>JAODAL010014988.1:0-85459 GCA_025379985.1 Phyllomedusa bahiana
GGTAGCCTCAAGCCGCAGCAAGTCCATCCCGTTTTGCGGGGGCTCTGGTGAATCCCGGGGGCATTTAAATTTCCGTTCCCCGGCGTGGCTTAGCTATCATCGCCTGGGGGGGTCCAGCGGATCCCCCTCCCAAGCCCTTTAAACGCCACCTTCTCTCTTCCTATGCCTGGCTCCCTGGCCCGGCTTCCTAAGGGGCGGTCCTGAGCTAGGTGGCGTGATGAAATGTCACCTATTCCCTCGAGGGGTGGGTGTCGAACCCGGGGCCCACCGGAGGATCCGTCAATACACCCGGGGGCCAGTACGACACAGCTGTCGCACTACAACCAAACGAAGCTACACATTTATAGCTTCAGTACGGCAAATCCAGGCGTATTACTGCTGGAACAGGTAGACCACTTTAAAAATGGTTTACCTGAGCCTGAATTGTTGTTTTTGCCATAGAATACGCTTGATTTATGACCCGCAGTAGACCAGGTTAATAGATTCAGGCACATTCTACACTACTATTGTGCGCAAAGAAATGGCGCCTGCTCGCCAAAAAATCATGCATGTTGCCCTTTGTTTTCGACTTTGCTGCTTATGATTTCTGACAGCGTTACCAACCCAGTTGTATAACTGAGAAGCATCTCACCAATGAGGCCAACTTCACAGCTATAATGTGGCCAACCTTTACTTTCTGCAGTAATCATAGAGGGAGAGAAGAGAGGGTCATCATAATATGCCTTTATAAAAAACAATCCTGTCACAGTAATAGCAATATGTGTCTTCCTAAATTATTATACAATCCTGCTATATTATAACATGTTGCAATAAGATAAAGTACTTTTAATAAGCAATTTGCTCTGACATTTTTCCTTTGCAATGAGACTGGGATAGCCCCCCATCTTTTAAATTTTAAAGTAAAACTCCAACAAACCCCCAAAATTATGAAAAAAACTAACTTCCTTTTACCTCCCAGGGTTATTAAAGGGGTTTTTCTTCCACAATTTTTGCTCTAACATTTTGTTTTATTTTGCTTTGTTTCAGAATGGGTTTTGATTTTATCTTCTAGTGTACAATTTGCTCTTGTTTATTGAACAACTCTCTCTGATCTCTCTCATTGTTTTAAGTTACCATGCAACCATGGTGATCACCCCCGCTGAGCCCTTTCATTAATTTGGGATAAAAAAAATTCTTGCAGGAAAGTTTTTAACCCCCTCGAGCTCTGTGCTGGACCACAGTTTGCAAACATCCAACAGTCATGTCCCTGTAACAGGCTTAGCAGAACTGATATGGCAAACACAGTTTTAGAACCTCCCCGTGCCTAACGAGGAAGTGTGAGTCTGAAGCTGACTGTTGCTCTGTAAAAAAGCATGGTGAGACAAAATCTTTAACTTCAATCTTATTCCTCAAATGCAAGTTTTCATGCTGCTGAGCATGCTACAGGCGCAGAAATTATGAAATGACTGTCTGTCATTTTGGCAACATTGCATGTCACTGTACAATGTATTCCCTTTGGGTGCGGGGGGAATTTACACCCCTTTTAAACCGAGCTTTTTTTTTTCCAAAACCTTTAACCCCCCTTACCGCCGCACCCCATTTTTTCCTTCCAAACCCAGACCCCTTTTTTTTTAAATCTGCCCATGTCACGTGGGAAAAAAGTTTCTTTAAAAAACCTATCCTTGTGATTCAAGATTGTTTTCTCGTGACAAAAATTGTGATTTAAGTTAAAAAAAATTTTTGGTTTCCAAAAAATTTCCTTGTTTTTTTTGGGAAAAAAAACAAAATATTGTGAAAATTATTAAAAAAAATTTTGCCATTTTTTAAAGTTCAGAAAATTTTGGTGTGTAAGGCAGATAGTTATTTTCCCCACAAAAAGTTTAGAAACTAAAACCTACCAAATGTACTTAGGTTTTCAAACATTTTTTAATGTCTTTTTAAATTTTTTTAAAAAAATTTGAGGGCTTAGAAATTTTTTTATAATTTTTCCCCATTTTCAAGAAAATTTGCAACAAAATTTTTTTTTGGGAAAAAGGGCAAATCCTGACGTGCTTTTATTCCATATGTTTGATCCCCCATAAAAAACTCCATAAAAGAAAATAAAAACCCCTTTTTAAAGTATTCCCAAAAAAACAAATTTTAAAAAATTTGTTTTAAAAAATTAGGTGTTTCACAGGAATAAAGCAGTGTGTTAGGTGAATTTAAAAATGTCACTTTTTTTTTTTTTTCAATTTTTAATTTGTTTTCATTATTACAAAAAACACCCGGTTTGGGCTTTTTCACCCCGGGGTTTTTGTGATTGTTTTTTCGGATCCGCAAAACGGGTCAAAAAATTTTTCAGTGTGATTAAAATTTTAGTTGGAAAGGCAAAAGCGCACGCTGTTCCCCGGGGGATAGCGTGCGTTTTTTAGACTCTCCTGCCGCCCCTTTTCGCATCCGCTTTTAAAAAATTGACCCTGCAATTCTTCTTGCGTTCTACGCAAGTGAAAGCCCATAGAGGAGATAATGGAGTCCGCTTTTGGCACCTGTCCAAAAGCGCTCCACACTCCTGGTACGTAACAGCTGCGCTTTGTTCATCCTGAAAGCGGGGTGACGAAAAGCGCACGTGAAGGCTGGACGGGGATCGCTGGAGAGGTGTGGCGGCGGGCAGCAGGGAGAGCGGAGAGCGCAGGTGAGCAGAGCGGGGCGGCAGCGGAAGCGCAGGTGAGCAGACGGTGCAGCGGGAGCGCAGGTGAGCAGAGCGGCGGCAGTCGGGAGCACAGGTGAGCGAGCGGCGGGCGCAGGCAGCGTGAGCACAGGTGGAGTGCATGAGCGGCGGCGGCGGCAGCGGGAGCACAGGTGAGCTGAGCGGCGGCAGCGGGAGCGCGAGTGGTGAGCGTCGGCGGCAGCGTGGAGCAGCAGCAGTGAAGGCTGGGAGACGAGCAGCGGGAAGCCAGGTGAGCTGAGCGGACGGCGGAGGACGCGGGAGCGCCGGTGGCGGGGGCAGACACATATACTGACAGGCTGGAGGGCAGACAGGCAGTGAATGGAGACGGGGGGCAGACAGGCAGTGAATGGAACGGGGGGGGGCAGACAGGCAGTGAATGGAACGGGGGGGGGCAGACAGGCAGTGAATGGAACGGGGGGGGCAGACAGGCAGTGAATGGAATGGGGGCAGACAGGCAGTGAATGGAACGGGGGGGCAGACAGGCAGAGAGAGACCCCCCTCTGCCGAAAACGCATCCGAAAAGCGGATGCGTAAAACGCAGGTGAAAAAGCATTCAAAACGGATCCAAATAAAGTATCCAATGCTGCGTTTTGCGGATCCGCTTTCCGGATGCGCTTTTCAAGTGCCGAAAACGGATCCGTAAAAAGGATCCAAAACGCCGTGTGAATAAGCCCGTAGATGTAACCAGGGAAATGCAACTTAATATTGATTCCCCAGATTCTGCCGTTTTCAGAGACATCCCATATGTGGCCCTAGTGCTCTATTTGGCTCAACCACAAGCACCTACTGGATTATGGGGTTTCATTTTCAATACAATTTTCTTTAGGTGCCATTCTAGGTTTGCAGACACCCTAAGGTGCTAAAATTTAATAAACATCCCTAAAAAGCCCCCATATTGGAAACTACACCCCTTAAGGAATATATCCAGGGGTGTAATAAGTATATCGACCCCCACAGGTCTTTCACAAATTTTTTAGCGTTACGATATGAAAATGAAAAATGTTGTTTTTGTCTAACAATCTGCGATTTTAGCTGAAAATGTTTCATGTTCACAAGGAATCCTGGAAAAAAAGCACCCCAAAATTTTGTACACCATTTCATCCAAGTTCGGCAATACCCTATGTGTGGGTATAAACTGCTGTTTGGGGGCATGGCAGGGCGTATAAGGGAGGGAGCGCTATTTGGCTTTTGTTATGCAGACTTTGGTGGGTGCCATTTACATAGACTCCAAAGTAGCAGAACAGGTGAAACCTTCTAGAGGTCACTTCATTTTAGATTTAACACCCCTCACGGATCTCATCTAGGAGTATATTGTGCATTTTGGGTGCACAGGTGTTCCATAGTTTTTTTCGCATTGGACCATGAAAATGGGCGGTGGGGGGAAAATGCATTTCCGCCATTGTTTTTGGGGCTTCAATTTTACAGCGTTCGCCGTGCAGTATGCATTTATAAAAAAATTGTGTTTTTATGTCTTCATAGTTTGCTAGCCATAACTTTATTATTTTTCTGTATAGGGAGCTGATTAAGGGCTTGTTTTTTGTGGAGTTAGTTGACATTTTCACATTTTTCCATCGCTGTAGTCTGAGAGCCATAACTTTTGTATTTTTCTGTGTATAGAGCTGTGTTTTTACAGGATAAGTTGATGTTTTTATTATTATTTTTGGAGGGGACAAGGCTTTTTGATGGCTTTTAAATCCGTTTTTTGGAAGCCATGGTGCGGTATACATGACAAGTTAGTTTTACTCTGTGGGTCGATACAGTCATGGTAATACCCAATTTATATAATTTTTTTATGTTGAAGTGCTTTTACAAAAAAAAGTGTTTTTATTAGGTTAAGCAATATTTATGCATCGCTATCTTCTGCCATAACTTTTTTATTTTTCCACATACAGAGATTTGTAAGAGCTTTTGTCCCCCTGGGATAAACTAACGTTTTTATTTTTTTATTAGTTACATTTGGGTGTTTATTTGAGTTTTTCATCGCTTTTATTTCATTTTATGTGCTGCGGGATGAATAAAAATTTGCAATTCCATGACAGGTTGTTGTTGTTACACATAACTGCAAATATATTCATCCAGCTGTCACAAAACGTCTGTATTAGACTCAGTCATCCCGAGCGGGATGTCCAACCCACAACATATCGGTATCGAAAAGGATCAGGATAAGAACAAGTGTTAGACTTTGCAAAGATTTTACTGTATGAGATCTTCATAAATACGTTTCAAACAATCACGAGATACACGCATCCATAAACATTGTTGCAAAGCTGTTAGTTACACACAGAGAGCGCAATACCATATCAAATAGGAGACTAAAGCCAACCCTAATCACAGTCCCTTAATGCGAAACAATTTTCTGATCACATTCGGCGGTATATGGCAGACTCAACGGTATGCTGCTCAATGTTGAAAGTGCTTTCGAGCAGAGGCCGCTTATCCTCCTTCTGGATCTCTCGATCTCTCCAGGGCTACACTCGAAAAACCCCTCTCAGCAAACAGGAAGATAGGTCTCGCGCCTGGCGATGTTTCGGTGGTTCCCGCAACGTTAAAAAAATGGATACTATATCCATAGAACACAAACAAATTGAATGCCAAAATTGCCTTAGTGATTGCTGTGTCATCCCCAAAAATTGAAATAAAATATGATCAAAAAAAAGTTTTTATGTATTCCAAAAATGTCCAATTACAAGTATTTACATTAAAACATAAAAAAAATCTAAATTGTGGGTATTTCAGAATCCAGCGACTCAGCAAATAAAGATTACATATCATTTATACTGCACAGTGTACATAATAAAAAGGACCCCCCCCCAAAAAAAAAAAAAAAGTTCCATTTTGCATTTTTTTTACCGCTTCCACCCCAAAAGAATTTTTATTGTGGTTTCCCAGTACATATATGGTAATGAAAAATAGCACGCATTAAAAGTAAATAGACACAGACAGAAAATTTAAAAAATTTTGACTCTTGAAGTGGGGCAGGTAAAACAAACAGAATGTTAACAAAAATTGCTGCAGCTGAATGGCTAAACCAACAGATTGCATATTTTACTTAATCACTTTTGTTATCCTATATAAGCGTCTTTATGATCAGTATTCCCAGCATCGACTGCATGTTTTATTTTTCCTTTATCCATTATTTTATCTTAGTGTGAGGGGTCTTTTAAGAATAGTCACCGACCAAGTGGGGCCGGACCTTTTTGGGTTATGACTCCGCTTTAGGTAGGGCTTATATTCAAATTGTGGCGTCCCGCTTGATAGATGTTTTCCATTTTGTAACAAACCTAGCTCTTTATCACAGAATTACTCCCTTTGGGCGACTCATGACAGCAGCTTTGAGTTGTATCAGAGTTGTTATATTAAATTTGCTGTTATCTTTTAGCTAGTTGAGATTTGAGGCAATTAGAGACTTTACTCTCACTCTTATTTAATTATTTGTATCAAAATCAAAGGTTGAAGGAAACTGAACCTGAATGTTTTAATCATAAATAAAAATGGTTGAATTTTTAAATATGGACATTTTTTGCAGTGATATGATCTTTATGACTTAAAAAATTCGGCAAATTGGGTTTTTACTTGATTATCGACTAAATTCATTGTGCAAAATGAAACCTTTGGTTCCTCAGTTTCATTCCAGGCCTTAAATAACTAACCCTATCCACTTACTTAGTAAATCTGCCTGTCCATGCATTGTGTTACATTGCTTAAATGCAGAACTATTTCAAATAGGAAGCTGAAAATTGTAAAGATCCGTATTACCTACAATAGATAACATTATCATTATGAATATCAATTTGTTTAAATGATTTCCATGTAATATACATAAAATAAATAATACATATTTATACATTACAAAGTTTCAGAAATCTCAGGACATTAACTCCCTCTGTCCAACAAGCAATAGGTTGAGCCCATGTTTGCGCTGATTCATAGTCGTCAATTTGCGGTACTTGTTTGGCACTTTTTACCTGAATTACTGCATCATGTGCATGGCATAAGTAGTGAACAGTCTGTGGCACTACTGAAGTTTTTTGGAAGCCCAGGTTTTGAGTTGCAGTTGAGCAGCTTGAACTGAAGTACACTATCATTATGTGGTCAGGAGTCTCTACAATCTTCCTCTTGAATACCCCGTAGAATCACTATGGGTCTAAGTTAATCCTGCTGGCGAATCAAGCAGCAGTGTTGCCTGTGGTTATTAAACCATTTATTTTTGGTACTATTGGCATTGAGTACAAGGTTGACCAGGTACTTCTGGACAATGAAATCAGCATCCCCATAAAGCTTGTCAGCAAGCAGGAAGCATGAAGTTGCCTAAAATTTCCAGTACATCGACGGCGCTTGACTTGGACTTGAATAAACAGTTGGCCAACACCAGCAGATAACATGGCTCCTCAAACCATCATTGACAAGGGAAACTTTAACATTGGACACTTATACGAACTTGGATTTTGGTCCCTCTCGACTTTTCATTCTTACTCTGGGGCTTTGATTTCAAGTGAAATGCAAATTACATTTATATCTGAAAACCAGGACTTTGGACACTGAGCATCAGTTAATAGTCTTTTTTTCTCTTAGCCAGGTAATATGCTTCTGGATGCGTGTCCTGGCGTCACGATGTAGCTTGACACAAGGAAGTACAGTGGGGAAAAAAGAATTTAGTCATCCATCAATTGTGTAAGCTCTCCCACTAAAAACGTATGATGAGAGGCATGTAATTGACATCATAGGTATACCTTAACAATGAGAAGACATAGTGAGAAAACAAAACCCGAAAATTCACATTGTCCGATTTGAAAGAATTTTATTTGCAAAATATGGTAGAAAATAAGTATTTGTTACCTACAAACATACATGATTCCTGCTCTCACAGAACCTGTAACTAAATCTTCAAGAGGCCTCCTCTGTCCTCCAACCTTAACTGATAGTAATGCACCTGTTTGAAATAACTTGTTATCAGTATAAAAGAAAGACACTTGTTTCACAACCCCAACAGTCATCACTCAACTCCACTATCGGGGAAACCACAGAGCTGTTCGAGGGACACCCAGCAACAATAGTAGCCCTGCACCAGGCTCGGAAGACTGTAATCTAGCAATAGGCAAGACGGTTTGGTGGAAGAAATCAACGTAACAAAGGGTACCATCAGTAACACACTACGCCGCCATGGACCAGATAGCATGCAGTTCCAACGTGACCCCTTGCTTAAGCCATTATACATGTCCCGTGCCTGATCTGAAGTTTGACTATATTGGATTCATCTGACGCATGATGACATTCTCCCAACCTCTTCTAAATCATCCAAATGCAAGTAAACTGTTAGGTAGAAAACACAACTCGTCGTGATGGTGAGGAAAGAGAAGCAGATTGCAATCACAAAGAACCACCATACCTACTGTGAAGCATGGGTGTGACAACACCATGCTTTGGGTCTGTTTCTCTGCAAAGGGACCAGGAATGACGATCCATTACATGAAAGAATTGAAGGGGGCCATGTATCGTGAGATTTTGATGTGGCAAAACTTCTTCCATTAGCAAGGGCATGGAAGATAAACGTGGCTGGGTCCTTTCAGCATGACAATGACCCAAGCACACTGCCGGGGCCACAGAAGGAGTGGCCTAGTTTAGAAGCATTTCAAGGTCCCTGGAGTGGCAGTCAGTCTTCAAATCTCAACCCCATAGAAAACCTTTGGAGGGTTGAAAGGTCCATGTTTCCCAGCGACAGCCCCAAATCATCACTGTCTAGAATAGATCTCATCGGAGTAATGGGCCAACATACCCTAACACATTGTGCGTGCCAACCTGTGAAACATACAGACAACATTGACCTCTGTCATATCCAAACAAAGGGTAAATATACAAAGGATTGAGAGTAAACATTTTGGTATTGACCAAATACTTATTTTCCACCATAATTTCAAAATTGTTTTCTCATTTTGTCCTCTTCATAATTGAGGTCTACCTACTGATGGTCAATTACAGACATCTCCTCATCCTGTTTTAAGTGGTAGAACTTGCACAACTGGTGTTGACAAAAACCTTTTTTTCCCCACTGTAACTGCACATGGTCCACACACAGTCCCCGCACCGGACTACAGAACAAGCCCAGCCCCAGTTGTCAGCCACTGAACCCCCTGCCAGTGTGTACTCACCTGACTCTCACTCCTGCTATGATCCTCACTGCTTCTGTCGTCCTAATGTTACATATGCCCTTTCTAATTGTGCGCTCTCAGACATTTAAGGAGACAGTACATAATCAACATGCCATGACCATACAACCCCTAAAAGTGTATCTCCATGCAGCCTGACAGATAAGCTAAATCAGTCACATCAGCTCTAGTGAAGGAGTTGTCAAGGCAACCAAACAGGGAGGGGGGAGAAGAAGATAAATAAGTTAGGCAAATTTAGTATTGTGGGTTTTCTCTCATCTAACCAAGAATAAATATCAAAAACTGCAGCTTGTCAGAGGTCATTCCGATCACACCACCCCGACACAGGCTATAGCTACCCTGGGCTGTGGCCTCAAAGGAGCAGCTTAACCTTACCTTTCCTGGCTGCATGAGAGAGATAGGAGAGAAGAAGCCAGGCCTCTCCTTCTTCATACTCCCCAAATTACTAGATTGGTACCAGTTCTCGTGTGGGAGTCAAAGGCGAGCGCCACTTTGACTATCGGAAATCACCCAAGAGTGGACTATTTTGTGAGAGAATCACTAATCGCCTAGTAGGTTTGCTAAGTGGCTTGGACTGTGGGAATATTGTACCTTTAGCATATTAACCCTCTACTGTGTTTAACATCATGCCATGGAAGTACAAGACAGGACTATTGTTGCTTCAAAGTTAACCCACCATCTCACTGCCTGATTAATTTCTCACGCACATCACGGCACCTCCACACCACCACTAGGCAGCTTAGGGAGGAGTCAAAGAGAGATAGAGCCTAGGGGGAATACTGCCACCAACATCCTCAGTACAGTCCACTAACCCAAACTCTTGTGCTCCTCCATCATCCGGGCATCCAGTGAAGAAGGAAGTTCAGCCACTGAGTTAATGACCAAGCCCAAGCAACCCTTCTCATACTTCTCTCCTCTGAGCCTCCCTCTGTCTCCTCATGTATAGGTATTGTTGATTCAGTTCTATATTTTCCATATTGTTTGCCAGGTAGCTTCCCATCTGCTGATGCAGAATTTACTTGTGCTCCTCATCTTTGTTCATAAAGTTTTTGTCAAAGGGTGTCATTGGAACGCTGTGCTAGACACTTCCTGTACCAGCCATTTTTTGCATCTTACTAGTGACAGGAACACATGTGTTTTGGCCTACTGCAGAAGCATCAATTCTGACCAACAGCATGCAGCAGCGCATGAAAGCATCAGCAGTAAATCTGGGGCAAGAAACAGCAGCCACCAATGTTTTCTACGTGGATAAAAAACTACAGATAACCTCATGTTACTGTATCAGTGATAATGTGCTGTATCCAAGGTGAATAAACCACATTCTGAATCATACCACTGTGTGCTACATGTATACCTACTAAGCTACCTGCCTTAGGTCTTGTCTCTGTCATTCTGGATACGAAGGTCGGAAAGTCTCCAGTCACTACCCACCTGCCAGTTATACACTTCAATCGCCTCTGTTGGTACAGAACAGTACAGAAATTGCTTTAGAGCTCCAAGACTACAGTCAGTAATCTCCTAGCAACAAGCACATGTGCATACTACCTACGTTATATAGAGCCCAAGGACTACAGTCAGTGAAATCTCCCAAAGGCAACAAGCACAATGTGCAATACTACCTCACGTTGCCGTGACACCCCAGTCTTGAAAAACCCTGCAATACACTCCAAATCACCCTGAGAATCTTATTGAGGTGTCCCAAAGAAGTCGTGCTGTGATTTTCAGCCCTCAAATCAAAAGTTGGTTTCTTAAAGAGACAGTGCACTTTAAATAAAAATGGCCGAAAAACAGTTTGCTGTGTTTCAGCACTGGGGAATTGCACAAAGACAACTTGATACTGATGATTTTGAAGAGCAGGAAGCAGAACTCACACTTCCAGCAGACCAAGTTGTACGACCAAAACGCTTCTCAAACCGACACTAAAGTCATTGAAAACTATCACAGTGCAAAAGTAAGAGCTCTGTGATAACCTGGAAAGCTATGGGAAAAGAGTTACCGTCCCTTACTGTCAGGCTTCAATTCCTTCAAAGTGGTTGATCCGGGAGCCTACAAGAAGCTGTTGCATCACGCTAGAATACAGCGCACAAAAGATATAAGCAATTGCTGGCAAAGTATATCACCTTCTTAAAATTCTTTAATGTCGATGAAGCCTTAACGGAGCTGAACAAGGCAGAAGCAGTGGAAAGAGAAAGAGACGCCATGGTGCCAGAATGCTAAAAGAAAATAGCGCAACTCCGTATCTCTCATCTGCAAGCGACTAGATCGCACAGATTAAACACATCTAAACAATCGTCACGGACATACAAATACATCATGCTTAAAAAGCCCTCAGTCCTGAGTAACAGAATACAGAGCCCTCATAGATGCAGAACAAGCAAAATAAGACATGCCTTCAGGAAAAAGGAAGTATGGCAGCAATGAAACGTGCAGGAGGCTCAGCAGAAAGTAAACGTGCAGAAGCTGAGGCTCAAGCTGAAAGAAAAAGGCAGGCGTCAGGCTGAAAGGAAACATGCAAAGCATAGGCACAGGCTGAAAGAGAAAAGTGTGCCGAAGCTCAGGCTGAAAGAAAACGTGCAAAGAAGCAGAGGCTCCGGCTGAACACGAAAAGTGCAGAAGCAGAGGCTCGGATAAAGATCTTCAAATATAGAGGAATAGGACAAAACGGCATTGCCAAAGTAAATGTTTTTTAAACTTTTTTTGGGGAGCGAGCAATGAGCCCAAGGTCTCTGATCCCGTTTGCTATTGCCACAGTAAACAGACACAATCCAGTTGATCGCACCAGTACTATGTGCTGAAACAGTTATCTTCAGTGCCTCCTGTTCCTAACACCGTTCCAGTTGACCAACACTGAAACCATACCAAGTCAAGCATTACCTAACACTTCCTGGTGCCATCTACAGCACCACACAAACAATGACCATCACCCAGATATGTCCTCATCATCAAGAGACCAATATCACAGGACGATGGCTATACCAGGTGTTTTCTGGCCAAGTTCCCCAGCGTGAGCAGCGGTACATCAGAAGCTTCCAGAGGCAAAACCACAAGCTCAACCCTAGCAGCAACATCATTCCTACCCTGGAAACATCTCACCCTTTCACGCCAGGTTAACACCAATACACCCAAGGTGGGTACCTACGAGTTGACCACTGCAACGAAGCAGTGAGAAGCAGATATATCTGAGTTCTCTAGGTAAGTGTTTAGCAGGGAGCTGATAAACACCATTAACCCCAAAATTTGATGACAGGGCAGAAGAGCTACAGAAGCCTCGAAAAGCAACCTTCAAAGCTGCCATTGCCAACCCTTAACCTAACCGCAGAGCAGGAGCTTGATCTTATGGTCAAATTGCTGGGCCCAGCTCTGCAAATCACATCAAGATCCCTCAGAAACCGTCTAAATGTGGGACACAGCATGAAGCAGGTGCCTTGCCCGCCTGCTCTGTCAGAGATTTGAACGTACCTTTGGCAGTGCCGAAGCAATAGAGAAAGCAATATGTCAAGGGACTGCAAACATCCGCAAAGATTAACTCTCAAGAAGTCCACAGCTTCAGGACTTAAGTGATCTGCTTCAAGGAACTTGGAACTCCTAAAAGAGACCCACGTCTGTCTGGACTATTGCTAAACTGGATACCAACCCATTGGGTGAATCCAATTGTCATAAAGTTGCCTTACAGTTTGCAAGAAAAGTGGGCAACATCATCCTCAGATACAAAAAGGACACATGATGTCACATTTCCTCCATTCATTCATTTCTTGCAGGTTCATCCGATGAGCAGTCCCAGATGAGAATGACCACAGTCCTCGACTTTCCTGGTGAGCTCAACACTACACACAACTTCAAGGTAAGAGGGCGCACACAGAAACACAAGACTATATGAACAGTGTGAGTTTTAGAAAGACCGAACCATCCACCACCTGCAGCACCCCAACCGGTAAACACCAACTAACTCGTCAGGATACAAGTCCTTACAATCGTAATGGTCCAATACATAAAAAACCTCATTCACTAAACAAATGCAGAGATTTAGATCCATACCCTATACAGGAGCGCAAGAAAACCTTACGAGCTAGGGTGTATGTGTTTTAGATGCTGGCTCTCATTGTGAGCATATGGCTAAGGACTGTAAATCTGCGACATAAAGTTGTGAGGCTGCTCACAGCGACAGACATTGCACAGCTAAGCACCCCATACCCACTCGGCTCCACCCCACTCACCAGCGATCATCCACTGCATCACCATTACTTCCGCCCGCTGACAAGCCATGGGCGGGGAGCCCCATAAACGCTCTAACACACTGCCACAGATGTTCCTGCTTCTACCTATGTGGAGATAGCCAAAGGGAAAATGGTAGTTGCCAGAATATGGTCATATAAGGTTTACCCAGAGAGACACCAGAAAAGGCTCCTAAAAATGTACGCGCTCATTGCGACCAAAGCAACCGGTTCCCTTAGCCAGACCTAAGTTTCTTTGAAGCCTTTGGGATCAAAGGACCCACAAAACCCTATACCTTAAAAACCTGCTCAGGCAGCATAGAGACTTGATAGGAGAAGCGATGAATCCCTGTGCTCTTCTTCCACAACGGGGATGCAGAGATACCACTACCTACACTCATCGAATGCACCATATACCCGATTACAGGAATGAGATTCCAACCTGCCATAAGCTGCACGTCACCAACCACACCTAAGTCACCTAGCCAGTGTTATCCCACCTTTTCGAAAATGACGCCGAGATTTCTGCCTCCTGCTAGGCAGAAAGACAAATCTAATGGTACACCAGGTGCGCCAACAGTGGTAATGGTCCTGACTACGCCCCGTACGCCCTGAGGCAAGATTTGGATGAAAATCATAGGAACTGTATGCTTATATCAACCAGAATTTGACTCCTATTAAGACTTACGTGCAAGGGGACGTACACCACATCCTTACATCAAGCAGTCCCTCAATCACTATGATTGTGAAAGAGAGAAACTCACCAGACCCATACAGCTGCCTACGTCATTCCCTCCCCCTATGTGACTATCTGGGGAGATCAGTGTTTTCCACAACTAAGGATGACGTTAAAGTAGCCTTGTCAGTAGAAAAACTCCAGAGAATTCCTCAAGAATAATGTGACTGTGAGTTCTCTTAAGGAAATGAATGAATCACTGACTTCCAGAGTAAAACTCCCAGTAGAACCGGGAACAATCTTGTCAAGATTTAACTCTCTTCTGCATACCCTAAACAGTGAGCTGAAATGAGAGAACGTCACATTTATGGAGAAATTATCCAGAACAACATGGCAGAACAGTCTCCATCTCTTAAAGAAGAATGAGGAGTGCTGGATTACAGGTGCATTGGTACTTAAACATCTCCTCCAATATAAAACACACTTTGCAGCCATGACAGCGACCTTCCAGCATCATCTCCAACCTTCAGAGCCACCAACTCGTTTATGCCCGAGAATTCAAATAAGATAAACCGCCATCAGGCACAATTTTGTCATCACAGATGATTTCGTTGCCCCGCAAGAAGCAGAATGCTCTCCCAACTAACAGCGATTGCCCACCGAAAGGAAGAAAGTCCAGAAGTGATTCTCCAAAGGAAAACTCTCAGACTCCATTGCAGAGGAGGGCATTGGCTCAATTGACCCTGAAGTGGCACAAGACATATGGATTCAGCTACTTTAATGAGCATAGGCAGTTTTGAGTGAACAACACCGTGCTGTAACCAACTTGGCCAACACCATGACATTACTAACCCACAGTGATCTGCTCTGGACACTACAACAAGTGACAACTGCTGGTGGTGACGAAACCCAGAGCAATGGAAGCTCACATACCCACCTCCAGTAACACTCGAGCCAGAGAGGAAGCAAAAGGGCTGCTACAACAATGGGATACATTCCCACTTCAATGACAGAGAAGGTCTCTACCCACCTCCACTGCTGTCACCACACAAAACGCCCCTCACACACTTTGGGGCCACACCTGAGAAACCACCATTTCTTGGGATGCCATCTTGCATTGTTCAGAGTCATGTTTATGGTTCCTTGTCAACCAGCTCAACTGAAAAGTATGCAACAAAGGCAAGAAATATTCACGGAAGCAGACCTTGGCCAGACTTGAGAAGTCGGCATAAACTATCCACCAAAAGAGTGGAGAATCTACATAACAGCGTCCTTTTAGCTGTTGATTCCACTGACCACTTCACCTGATTTTACCTCCTGACGCATCCTGTCACTCTGTAACATCATGAGCCTCCCTTGAGGGACAACCATTAATAGCAGGAATTTCCAGAAGGAACGATAGTATTGGAGTGTTATTGTGCCTTAATACAAGCATATCTCTAAATCATCAGGAGGTCCCTAGCGTGCCTCCTCCCAAGGAATCCCAAAGTGCTAGAAGAACAAGTCAAAAGTCTGCTCATCATCCACTGAACCCCAAGGAAACCAAAGTGAAACAAAGAAACTCTTGGATCAACACACCCACCATAGCCTGTCATTAGCTCATCAGAGTCACTACTCATCATTTGGGACCAGGAATTAACAAGGATATGCAAAAATTATTGCCCCCAGCTCAGTGCCCTTCACATCGAGCCACTCCCTGTGGTTTCCACAATGAGCACTCCTTCTTACCCAGCCGCATTTTACCGAAAGAAAAAGGAAAATGGCAACACCTCAAACCCAATCTAAAAGAAGAGACCTCGATGTTGATGAAGGGAACAACAAACCAAAAAGGATGACTGGCCTATGGGACTAGTAACATAAAGTTATTCCTAGTCAAAAGATAGGCAAGATCCGGAAGGTGGAGTTGAAGATATCCAGGAAGGGTGAGCCGAAAACATTTCGCAAAGCCATCAACGAACTCATTCGATACTGCCCCATTAAGAATGTTCCCGGAGGATGAACAGTGTCCAAACTTTATTCCAATATTCTTAAGATTGGGATAAACAGGAACTATTCTTAGTGTTATATGCCATTCAAACAGTGCTTTCACAGGTTGTGATTAAATCTTATAGACATTATTTTATAGTGAAAATCCCCCTATGGATTTCAGACGGGGAGTGTGCTGTTCTCCTCAGTTATAGGTATTGTATTTCATTTCTTTATTTCCATATTTTGCTGAGCTGCCATCTGCTGATCAGAATTTACTTGTGCTCCCTCTGTCTTTTTCATAAAAGTTTTCTCAAAGGGGGTGTCTGTTTGAGCCCTGTGCTAGTCACTTCCTGTACCAGCCATTTTTTGCATCTTACTGTGACTTGAGCACATGTGTTGGGCTAGCAGAAGCATCAATTCTGACCAGCAGCAGCGCAGCAGAAGCAGCAGTAAACCGCAAGAAACAGCACTTCCCCAATTTTTTTTCTACGTGGAAAGAAACTAACAGATAACTCACAGTACTGTATCAGAGATTATTGCTTGTAATCCAATGAATAAATCACATTCTGAATCTACCACTGTGTGCTACATCTATACCTACAGTACTAAGCTGAGCCTGCTTGGTCCTGTCTCCTACCTTCGTATCCAGAATGTGGAGCAAAGTCTCTAGTCACTACCCACCAGCCAGTTACACCTTCATTCGCCTCATGTGGGGACAGAACATACACAGTTCACAGCTGAACTTTACATCATTTCTTGTCTGTGACATGTCTTCTTCCCAAGTACAGGAAACTGAACCTTGAGGGAGGGGAGGATGGGGGGATAAGGGTCATCTTCGCGTGGGCCCCACCCCTCCTGTTTAACAAAATACAGTTAGCAATAAGGCTATTTCACACTGCTTCAAATGGGCCGTATTTCGGGTCCGGTAATTACGCGCCTGAGTGCGCCAATAACGGGCGAAAACGGCCCATTCATTACTTGTATATTCACAGTCCTGCGATAGAGAAAAAAAACTATGTATTACTTCTCCCCTCCCTGTCCCTTGACGCGAAGCGCCGGGCGGGGATGATAATTGACTGTCACACTCTAGGCGGCGTATAACGCGCCGTTAGCAGTGATTGTCTATGCCTGGCGAAGTGCACGGCCCTCCGCTCACCGTTCCCCCGCTCCCGCCGACCGCCCCCGGGTCCACACGGCGTAATTGGCGGGTCACAATTACGCTCCCGCAGTTAAGCCCGTGTGAACATAGCCTAAAACTGAATTAAACACAACAACACAAAAAATCGAACATTCCACGTCATTCTAGATAATCATAATACAAAGAAAGAGATAGAGAACCTAGGCTATGCTCCTCATGAGCTTTCTCCTCATAGGATAACGTCTTAAATGACTGGGATGTGCTGTTTACTACCGGAAGAACTAGTAGCACGACTGATTGAGCAAAAAAAAAAAAAAAGAAACCCTGCTCTTCTCATGATAACGAGCAAATTCTGTCTGTTGAAGCTCACCCTTGAACACTTTCTGCTGAAAGCACCTTGAAATGAATGAATTCCTAGATATGGATTATTCCAGCCCTCCAGTTGTAACCATGTTTCCCCCTTTTTGGCCTGTTTACATTGGTATGCAAATTTGTCTGTACAAGCAATGATTGGCTAAACGCTGGTACACTATGCAAGTACCTATTTGTGACACGCGTCATGGCGCGGTTCATGCCACGGCTTCCCCCCTCCTTCCGGGATGCTGACATGTCTACTGGGTGCTCCTGGCTTCACTACCCACAGGCATCAATCCTCCATAGGCAGTGAAACTCTCTTTACTGAAAGACATCAACGAAACTGTGGCCAATACCTACTATCCAGTATTGAAGCCAGAGCAAGCAAATAGACGTGTACCCACGGCAGCTGCAAACAATCTGCTCCCAGCCACAGACGTAGTACCCAGACATCTGCAAACACTGCTCCCACCTGCAGAATTGTACCCAGACAGCTGCAAACACTGCTCCCCGCCACCAGTCTTGTACCAGGACAGCTGCAAAATCAGCTGGGTTTACAAATTGGGACTGCCTCCCTACCACAGACTTGTACCCGAGAAGACATGCTACACGGAACACTGTGCTCCCACCACACGTACTTTTACCCGACAGCCTGCAAACACTGCTCGCCTGGGATAGGGGGCAGCCCGCAGACATGTACCCAGACAGCTACAAACACTGCTCACACATACCATACCTGCAGACTTGTACCCAGAACAGCTGCAAACAAACTGCACCCCAGCCGCAGACTTGTACCCACAACAGCTGCAAACACTGCTCCCACATCCCGAGACTTGAACCCAGACAGCTGCAAAACACTGCTCCCAGCCGCGAGACTTGTAGCCAGCACTTCAACACTGCTCCCAGCCGCAGACTTGTACCCAGACAGCTGCAAACACTGCTCCCAGCCGCAGACTTGTACCCAGACAGCTGCAAACACTGCTCCCAGCCGCAGACTTGTACCCAGGCAGCTGCAAACACTGCTCCCAGCCACAGACTTGTACCCAGGCAGCTGCAAACACTGCTCCCAGCCGCAGACTTTACCCAGACAGAGAAAACACAGCTCCCAGCCGCAACTTGTTACCCAGGCAGCTGCAAACACTCACCCACTGCAACATGTTACCCAGACAGCTGCAAACAACTGCTCCCACCACAGACATTTACCCAGACAGCTGCATATCACTGCTCCCCTACCTGCAGACTTTGTACCCTGGCAGCTGCAAACACTTCTCAACCTGCATGACTTGTACCCATACATCTCAAACAATGCTCCCAGCCACAGACGTGTACCCAGACAGCTTAAACACTGCCCCAGACACCACAGACTTGAACCCAGACAGCTGCAAACACTGCTCCCATCCGTCAGACTTCATACCAGGCAGCTGCAAACACGCTCCCAACCCCCCCCCTGCAGACTTGTACCCAGGCAGCTACAACACTGCTCCCAGCCACCAGCTTGTACCCAGACAGCTGTAAACACTGCTCCTACCTACAGACTTGAACCCAGGACAGCTACAACACAAACACTGCACCCAGCCACAGACTTGTACCCAACCACTGCAAACACTGCTCCAGCCACAGACTTGTACCCATGCAGCTGCAAACCACTGCTCCCACGCCGCAGACATGTACCCAGCTGCTGCAAACACCTGCTCCCACCTGCAACTTGTACCCAGACACTGTAAAACACTGCTCCCAGCCACAGAACTAGTACCCAGGCAGCTGCAAACACTACCCTGCTCCCAGCCGTAGACTTGTACCCCAGACAGCTGCAAACCACTTGCTCCCAGGCCACAGACTTTACCCAGGCGCTGCAAACACAACTGCTCCCACCTGCTAGCTTCTACCCAGACATCTGCAAACACTGCTCCCTCCTGCAGACTTTACCCAGACAGCTGCAAACACTGCTCCAGCCACAGACTTGTACCAGGCCGCTGCAAACACTGCCTCCCACCTACATTACTTGTACCCAGACAGCTACAAACACTGCTCCCAGCCGCAGACCTGTACCCAGGCAGCTGCAAACACTGCTCCTAGCAGCAGACTTGTCCCCAGACAGCTACAAACACTGCCCCCACCTGCAGACTTGTACCCAGACAGCTGCAAACACTGCTCCCAGCCCACCAGACCTTGTACCCAGAGCAGCTCAAACACTGCTCCCACCTTCAAGACTTGTACCCAAACATCTGCAAACACTGCGTCCCAGCCGCAGACCTTGATTACCCAGACAGCTGCAAACACTGCTCCCAGCCACAGACTTGTAACCAGCAGCTGTAACACTGCTCCCAGCCGCAGACTTGTACCCAGACAGCTGCAAACAATGCTCCCCAGCCGCAGGACGTGTACCCCGGACAGCTGCAAACACTGCTCCAAAGCCGCAGACTTGACCAGGCTGCTGCAAAACACTGCTCCCACTACCTGCAACTTGTACCTACTCCAGACAGCTGCAAACATTGCTCCAGCCACAGAAGTTCTTGTACCCAGGCGCTGCAAACACTGCCTCGCCCACCTGCAGACTTGTACCCCAGGACAGCTGCAAACACTGCTCCCAGCCATAGACTTGAACCCAGACAGATGCAAACACTGCTCCCAGCCGCAGACTTGTACCCAGGCAGCTCAAAACACTGCTCCAGTCCGCAACTTCTACCTAGGCAGCTAGCAAACACTGCTCCCAGCCACAGACTCGTACCCAGAGCAGAGCTGCAAAACACTTGCTCCAGCCACAGGACTCGTACGCCCAGGCAGCTGCAAACACTGCTCCCACCTGCAGACTTGTACCCAGACAGCTGCAAACACTGCTCCCTCCTGCAGACTTGTACCCACGCAGCTGCAAACACTGCTCCCACCTGCAGACTTGTACCCATACATGCTGCAAACACTGCAACCCTCCTGCAGACTTTACCCACGCACGCTGCAAACAACTGCTCCCCACCTGCAGACTTGTAGCCCAGACAGCTGCAAACACAGCTCCCAGCGCACAGACTTGTACCCCAGAGCCTGCAAACACTGCTCCCAAGCCGTAGATTGTACCCAGACAGCTTCAAACACGTCCCCGCCTGGCAGACTTGTCCCCAGACAGCACAACACTGCTCCCAGCCTCAGACTTGTTCCCAGACAGTTGCAAACCACTGCTCCCACCTGCAGACTTAGTACCCAGGCAGCTGCAATACACTGCTCCATCCGCAACTTGTTACCCAGACAGCTGCAAACTCTGCTCCCACCAGGCAGACTTGTAACCCAGGCACTGCAACATTGCTCCCACCGTCAGACTTGTCCCCCAAGACAGCTACAAACATTGCAGCTGCATGGTACAAGACTATATGGGAGCAATGTTTCAGCTGCCTGGGTACGCTTCTACAGAGTGGGAAGGTGTTTGCAGCAGCTGGGTACAAGTCTATGGCTGGAGCACACAACCCTCTCCCACCTGCAAGACATCGTACCCAGACAAGCTGCAAACCACTGCTCCCACCACAGACTGTACCCAGACAGCTGCAATCAATAGGGCTGCCCACCTGCAAGTACTTGGTACCCAGCCAGCTGCAAACACTGCTCCCAGCCCTCAACTTGTTCCCGACAGCTTGCAAACACTGCTCCCAGCCACAGACTTGTACCCAGGCAGCTGCAAATACTGCTCCCAGCCACAGACTTGTACCCAGACAGCTGCAAACACTGCTCCCAGCCACAGACTTGTACCAGACAGCTGCAAACACTGCTCCACCCACCGCAGACTTGACCAGACAGCTGCAAACACCCCTGCTCCCACGCAGCCACAGACTTGTACCCAGACAGCTGCAAACACTGCTCCCAGCCACAGACTTGTACCCAGACAGCTGCAAACACTGCTCCCAGCCACAGACTTGTACCCAGACAGCTGCAAACACTGCTCCCAGCCACAGACTTGTACCCAGGCAGCTGCAAACACTGCTCCCAGCCACAGACTTGTACCCAGACAGCTGCAAACACTGCTCCCAGTCACAGACTTGTACCCAGACAGCTGCAAACACTGCTCCCACCTGCAGACTTGTACCCAGACAGCTGCAAACACTGCTCCCAGCCACAGACTTGTACCCAGGACACTGCAAACACCTGCTCCCAGCGTCAGACTTGTACCAGACAGCTGCACAACATCTTGCTCCCCACGCACAGACTTGTACCCCGGCAGCTGCAAACACTGCTCCCAGCCTCAGACTTGTAACCAGACAACTGCAAACACTGCCACAGCCGCAGACTTGTACCCCGACAGCAGTCAAAACACTGCATCCCAGCCACAGACTTGTACCCAGGCAGCTGCAAACACTGCTCCCACCACAGACTTGTACCCAGCCAGCTGCAAACACTGCTCCCAGCCACATACTTGAACCCAGACAGCTGAAACACTGCTCCCAGCCGCAGACTTGTATCCAGGTGCAGCTGCAACACTTCTCACACACCTGCAGACTTGTACCCAACAGCTAGCAAACACTGCTCCCAGCCGCAGTACTTGTTACCACAGACAGCTGCAAACACTGCTCCAGCCGCAGACTTGTACCGCAGACAGCACGAAACACTGCTCCCACCTAAAGACTTGTACCCAGACAGCTGCAATCACTGCTCCCCAGCCGCAACATTTACCCAGACAGCTGCAAACACTGCTCCCCAGCCGCAGACTTGAACCCTAGAACAGCACAAACACTGCTCCCATCCACTGACTTGTATCCAGACAGCTACAAACACTGCTCCCAGCCCGGCGAGACTTGTACCCAGACAGCTACAAACACTGCTCCCACCACAGACTTGTATCCAGACGAGCTGCAAACACTGCTCCCAGCCGCAGACTTGTACCCAACAGCTGCAACACTCTCCTCACCTGCAACATTGTACCAAGATACTGCAACACAGCTCCCAGACGAGACTTGTACCCAACAGCTGCAAACACTGCTCCCAGCCGCAGACTTTGTACAGTACAGCTGCAAACACTGCTCCCACCTGCAGACATGTACGCCAGGCAGCTGGCAGAACACTGCCCAGCCGCAGACTTGTACCCAGACAGCTGCAAACACTGCTCCACCTGCAGACTTGTAACCAACATACCCCTCTAATCTGCAAACACTGCCCCAGCTCAGACTTGTACCCAGACAGCTGCAAACACTGCTCCCACCACCCACAGACTTGAACCCAGAGAGCTGCAAACAACTGCTCCCGAGCCACATACTTGTACGCCAGACAGCTTGCAAACACTGCTCCCAGCCGCAGAACGTGTCCCAAACACTGCAAACACTGCTCCCAGCCACAGACTTGTACCCAGGCAGCTGCAAACACTGCTCCCACCTGCAGACTTGTACCCAGACAGCTGCAAACACTGCTCCCAGCCGCAGACTTGTACCCAGACAGCTGCAAACACTGCTCCCAGCCACAGACTTGTACCCAGACAGCTGCAAACACTGCTCCCACCTGCAGACTTGTACCCAGGCAGCTGCAAACACTGCTCCCAGCCGCAGACTTGTACCCAGACAGCTGCAAACACTGCTCCCAGCCACAACTTTACCCAGGCAGCTGTGCAGAACACTGCTCCCAGCCACAGACTTGTACCCAGACAGCTGCAAACACTGCTCCTAGCCATAGACTTGTACCAGACAGCTGTAAAAAAAAACAAAAAAAAAAAAACAAACACTGCTCCCAGCCGCAGACATGTACCCAGGCAGCTGCAAACACTGCTCCCAGCCTCAGACTTGTAACCAGACAGCTGCAAACACTGCTCCCAGCCGCAGACTTGTACCCAGACAGCTGCAAACACTGCTCCCAGCCACAGACTTGTAACCCTATGGCAGCAACAAACACCACTGCTCCATTCCTCCCAGCCCGCAGACCTTTGTACCATGCAGCTGCAAACACAGCTCCTATCCACAGACTGGTACCCAGGAAGCTGCAAACCAACACTGCTCCCAGCCGCAGACTTGTACCACAGACAGCTGCAAACACTCTCCCCGCCGCAGACTTTTTACCCCCGTTTGACCCAGACAGCTGCAAACACTGCTCCCCAGCCACGAGACTTGTACCAGACAGCTGCAAACACTGCTCCCACCTGCAGACTGTACCAGCATCTGCAAACACTGCACCCATTTCCTAACAGCCTTGTACCCAGACAGCTGCAAAACACTGCTCCCAGGCCGCAGACTTGTACCCAGGCAGCTGCAAACACTGCTCCCCAGCCGCCAGGACTTGTACCCAGACCAGCTTGCAAACACTGCTCCAACTGCTAGACTTTGTACCCAGGCAGCTGCAAAAAACACTGCCCCACCTGCAGAACTTGGTACCCAGTACAACTGCAAAACCACTGCTCCCGACACAGACTGTACCAAGATAACTGCAAACACTGCTCCCAGCCGCAGACTTGTACCCAGCAGCTGCAAAAACACCTGCTCCCATCCGCAGACTTGTACCAGACCAGCTGCAACACTGCTCCAGGCCGCAGACTTGTACCCAGGCAGCTGCAAACACTGCTCCCACGGCAGACTTGTACCCAGACAGCTGCAAACACTGCTCCCACCCGCAGACTTGTACCCAGACAGCTGCAAACACTGCTCCCACCCGCAGACTTGTACCCAGGCAGCTGCAAACACTGCTCCCACCCGCAGACTTGTACCCAGACAGCTGCAAACACTGCTCCCACCCGCAGACTTGTACCCAGACAGCTGCAAACACTGCTCCCAGCCACAGACTTGTAATCCAGGACAGCTGCAAACACTGCTCCCATCCACAGACTTGTACCCAGAACAGCTGCAAACATAGCTCCCGGCGCGCATGGACGTTGGTGAGTCCAGCTCAGCGGGGTGCAAGGTAACTCTGCTCCCAGCCACAGGACTTTGTACGCGGCTGTACAGCTGCAAACACTGCACCCAGCCGCAGACATGTAACAGCAGCTGCAAAACACTGCATCCCAGCCACAGACTTGTAACCCAGTACAGCTGCAACACTGCTCCCAGCCACAGTCGACTTGTAACCAACAGCTGCAAACACTGCACCCGAGCCTCAGACTTGTATCCAGACATCTTCAAACGCCTTGCTCCCAGCACAGTACTTGTTACCCATACATGGCTGCAAACACTGCTCCCACCCACAGACTTGTATCCAGACAGCTGCAAACACAGCTCCCAGCCGCAGACGTTTGGTTATTCGCGTCTTGTACCCTAGCAGCTGCAAATACACTGCTCCCAGCCACAGACTTGACCAGACCCTGCAGAACACTGCTTCACCACGCCTCAGACTTGTACCCAGAAGCTGCAAACACTGCCTCCCAGTCATATGACTTGTACCCAGACAGCTACAAACACCTGCTCCCACCTGCACACTTTGTATACCCAAGACAGCTACTTAAACACTGCTCTCCAGCTATAGACTGTTTGTACTCCAGACATGCTACTAACACTGCTCCCAGCCACAGACTTTGTACCCGACAGGCACAAACACTGCTCCCACCTGCAGACTTGTGTACCCAAGACACACGAGCTACAACCACTGCACCCACCTGCGACTTGTACTCCAGACAGCTGCAAAACTACTGCTTCCACCGCAGACTTGTACCCAGACACTGCAAACACAGCTCCCACCTCGCATACATGTACCCAGACAGCTGCAAACACTGCTCCCCAGCCACTTACTTGTACCCAGACGCTACAACCACTGCTCCCACCTGCATACATGTACCCAGACAGCTACAAACACTGCTCCGCACCTGCAGACTTGTATCCCAGAACAGCTGCAAACACTGCTCCCTACCTGCAACTTGTACCCAGCACATCTTGCAAACACTGCTCCCACCTGCAACTTGTACCCAAGACAGCTGCAAACACTGTGCCCCAGCCGCAGACTTGTACCAGACAGCTTGCAAACACTGCTCCCAGCCACAGACTTGTACCAATGCAGCCGCAAACACTGCTCCCAGCCACAGACTTGTATCCATACAGCTCAAACACTGCTCCCAGCCGCAGACGAATTGTACCCAGACGAGCTGCAAACACGCTCTCGACAGCAACTTGTACGCAAGGATAACTGCAACACTTCGTCGCTCCCAGCCGCAACTTAGTACCAACAGCGCAAACACTGCTCCCCAGCCGCAGATTGTACCCAGGACAGTCTGCAAACACTGCTCCCGACCTTGCAGACATGTACCCAGGCAGCTGCAAACAATGCCCAGCCGCCAGACTTGTACCCAGAGACAGCAGCAAACACGCTCCCAACCTGCAGACTTGTAACCATGACATCCTGCAAACACTGCTCCCGGAGAGCGCCGGCCAGACTTGACCTCAGACAGCTGCAAACACTGCTCCCAAGCCACAGACTTGTTACCCAACAGCTGCAAACATGCTCCCAGCCACAGACTTGACCCAGAGACAGCTGCAAACACACTGCTCCCAGCCGCAGACTTGTACCCAAACAGGCTGCAAACACTGAGCTCCCAGTCCACTGACTTGTACCCAGACAGCTGCACAACACTGCTCCCAGCCACAGACTTGTACCCTGGACAGCTGCAAACACTGCACAACCAACTGCTGCAGACTTGTACCGTGTCCAGGCTGTCTGCAAACACTGCGCCCAGCCGCAGACTGTACCCAAACAGCTGCAAACACTGCTCTCCATCACAGACTTGACCCAGACAGCTGCAAACACTGCTCCCAGCCGCAGACTTGTAACCAGGCAGCAGCAAACATTGCTCCCAGCCACAGACATGTATCCAGACAGCTGCAAACACTGCACCCAGCACAGATTGTACCCAGACAGCTGCAAACACTTACCTCCCAGCCCCGCAGACATGTACCCAGGCAGCTGCCAAACACTGCGCTAGCCACATACTTGTACCCAGATCAGCTGCAAACACTGCTCCCAGCCACAGACTTGTAAACCATACAGTCTGCAAACACTGCTCCCCAGCCCACATACTTGTACCCAGACAGCTGCAAACACTGCTCCCAGCCACAGACTTGTACCCATATGACAGCTGGAACACTGCTCCCAGCCGCATACTTGTAACCAGGCAGCTGGCAAACACTTCTCACACCTGCAGACTTGTACCCAGACAGCGAGCAAACGCACTGCTCCCACCACAGACTTGTACCCCAGACAGCTGGGAAACACTCTTCCCAGCCAAGACTTGTACCCAGACAGTGCAAACATTGCTGCCCATCCCACAGACTTGTATCCAGACAGCTGCAAACACGCTACCAGCACACAGACTTTTTACCCAACAGCTGCAAACACTGCTCCAGGCAGCAGACATGTACCCAGGCAGCTTCAAACACTGCTCCCAGCCACAGACTTGTACCCAGACAGCTGCAAGACTATTGGTAGCACTGTGCCTCCCAGCCACAGACTTGTAACCAACACTGCACACTACTGTCTCCCCGAGCCGGCAGGACTTGTACCCATACAGCGCAAACACTGCTCCAGCCACGAGACTTGTACCCAGGCAGCTACAAACACTGCTCCAAGCCGCAACTTGTTACCAGCATCTGCAAACACACTCCAGTCACAGGACTTTTACCCAGCGACCAGCTTGCAAACACTGCTCACAGCCGCAGACTTGTACACAGACAGCTACAAACAAAGCTCCCTAGCCTGCAGACGTGTACCTCCGACAGCTGCAACATCACAGCTTCCTGAGTCCACAGTACTTGTTTTACCCAGACAGCTGCAAACACTGCTCACAGCCGCATACTTGTACCCGGGCAGCTGCTAACACGCTGCCCAGCCCGCAGACATGTACCCAGGCAGCAGTCAAATACTGATCCCCAGCCCGCGACTTGTCCCAGACAGCTGCAAACACTGCTCCCAGCCACAGACTTGTACCAGACAGCTGTAAAACACTGCTCCAGCCGCAGACTTGTATCCAGACATGCCCCCTGCCAAACACTGCTCCCGACCTGCCGACTTGTATCCAGACAGATGCAACACTGCTCCCAGCCGTCAGACTTGTACCAAGGCAGCTGCAAACACTTCTCCCAGCCACAGACTTGTACCCAGCACAGCTGGGCAACACTGGCTCCCACCCGCAGACTTTACCCAGAGCAGCTTGCAAACACTGCTCCCCTACCCGCCAGACTTGTACCACAGACAGCTGCAAACACTGCTCCCAGTCTAGACTTGTAACCCAGACAGCTTGCAAACATTGCTCCCACCTGCAGACATGTACCCAAGCAGCTGCAAACACAGCTCCGCACTTCAGACTTGTACCCAGAAGCTTGCTAACACTTCTTCCCCACCACATACTTGACCCAGCCCGCTGCAAACACTGCTCCCACCACAGACTTGTCCCCAACATCTGCAAACACGGCTCCCAATCATAACTTGTATACCCATACAGCTGCAAACACTGCTCCCACCACTAGACATGTATCAAACAGCTCAAAGACACTGCTCCCAGCCGCAGACTTGTACCCAGGCCGCTGCAAACACTGCTCCAAGACGCAGACTTGTACCGCAGTACAGCTTGCAAAACACTGCTCCCATCCACAGACTTGTACCCAGACAGCTGCAAGCACTGCTCCCAGCCACAGACTTGTACCCAGTCAGCTGCAAACAAACACAGCACCCAGCGCATGACTGTACCCATACAGCTGCAAAACACTTCTCTCCAGCCACAGTCTTGTACCCAGGCAGCTGCAAACACTGCTCTCCCACCACACACTATTGTACCCAGACAGCTGCAAACACTGCTCCCAGCCAAGACTTGTACACAGACCCCTGCAAACACTGCTCCCAGACCACAGACTTTTACCCAGGCAGCTGCAAACACAGCACCCAGCCATCAACTCTGTACCCACATCTGCAACACTGCTCCCCAGCCACAGACTTGTACCCAGACAGCAGCAAAACACATGCTCCCACTGCAGACATTACCCAGACAGCTACAAACACTGCGGCCCAGCCACAGACTTGTACCCAGGCAGCTGCAAACACTGCTCCCAGCCACAGACTTGTACCCAGGCAGCTGCAAACACTGCTCCCACCTGCAGACTTGTACCCAGGCAGCTGCAAACACTGCTCCCAGCCACAGACTTGTACCCAGACAGCTGCAAACACTGCTCCCAGCCACAGACTTGTACCCAGACAGCTGCAAACACTGCTCCCACCTGCAGACTTGTACCCAGGCAGCTGCAAACACTGCTCCCCCCACAGACTTGTGCCGTGACAGCTGCAAACACTGCTCCCTCCTGCAGACTTGTACCCAGACAGCTACAAACACTGCTCCCAGCCACAGACTTGTACCCAGACAGCTGCAAACACTGCTCCCCCTGCAGACTCCGAACCCAGACTACACAGCTGCAAACACTGCTCCCACCTGCAGACTTGTACCCAGACAGCTGCAAACACCGCTCTATATACCCACCTGCAGACTTGTACCAAGACAACCTGCAAACACTGCTCCCATCCACAGACTGTGTACCCAAGACAGCTGCAAACACTGTCTCCCCAGCCACAGACTTGTACCCAGCACATCTGCACAACGACTGCTGCCCAGCCACAACTTGTACCCAACAGCTGGAAACACTGCTCCCAGCCCAGACTTGTACCCAGACAGCTACAACACGCACCCAGCTAATAGACTTGTACCCAGACTGCTAAATATAATATATATCAAACACTGCTCCCCCCTGTCAGACTTGTAACCAACATCTGCAAACACTGCTCCCAGCCCTAGACTTTGTACCCATACAGCTCCAAACACTGCTGCCCTGCAACTTGTAACCCAGCACAGCTACAAACACAGCTTCCCACCTCAGACTTTACCCAGACAGCTGCAAAACGACTGCTCCCGATACCGCAGTACTTGTACCCAGACACCTGCAAACACTGCTCCCACCCACAGGACTTGTACCCAGGCATTGCTGCAAACACTGCTCCCGTCGCCTGCAGACTTGTACCAGACAGCTGTAATACACTGCTCCCAGCCGCAACTGTACCCAGGCTTGCGTCTCTGCAAACACTGCTCCCACCTGAGCAGACTTGTACCCCATACACCTGCAAACACTGCACCCTACCACTAGACTTGTACCCAGACATCTGCAAACACTGCTCCATCCACAGACTTGTATCCCAGAAAGCTGCAAACGACTGCTCCCACCCACAGAACATTTTACCCAGACAAGCTGCAAACACTGCTCCCAGCCACAGACCTTGTACCCAGACAGCTGCAAACACTGCTCCAGCCCACAAGACTTGTAACCCAGAACAGCTGCAAACACTGCTTCCCTAGACAATACTTGTACCCATACAGCTGCAACCACTGCTCCCCAGCCACCAGACTTGGACGCAGGCAGCTGTAAACTCGTGCTCCCACCACAGACTTTACCCAGGCAGCTGCAAACCTTGGCTTCACCAGCCTACAGACTTGTAACCCAGACAGCTGCAAACACAGCTCCCACCTGCAGACTTGTACCCAGTACAGCTGCAAACACTGCTCCAGCCCACAGACTTGTACCCAACAGCTGCATAACACACTCTCAGCCATAGACTTGTACCCAGACAGCTACAAACACTGCTCCCAGCCACAGACTTGTACCCAGACAGCTGCAAACACTGCTCCCACCACAGACTTGTACCCAGACCAGCTCACCAACTGCTCCCCACCTGCAACTTACCCAGGCAGCTGCAAACACAGCTCTGTCCTCGGAGCCCCAGACTTGTACCCAGACCAGCTGCAAACACTGCTCCCAGGCGCCTAGCAGACAGTGTACCCAGAACAGCTGCAAACAACTGCTCCCACCTTGCAGACATGTAACACAGACACTGCAAACTACTGCTCTCAGCCATGAGAATTAGTACCAGACAGCTACCAAACACTGCTCCCAGCCACAGACTTGTACCCAGGCAGCTACAAACACTGCTCCCAGCCACAGACTTGTACCCAGACAACTGCAAACACTGCCACTGCAACAGACTTGACCCAGACAGCCTGCAAACACTGCTCCCTACCCTGCAGACTTGTACCCAGACATAGGAAAACACCTGCTCCCCAGCCCAACTTGTACCCAGACAGCATGCAAACACAGCTCCCAAGCCGCAGACTTACCTAACAGCTACAAACACTGAGTCCCAGCACGTCATGACTTGTACCTAGACAGCTTGCAAACACTGCTCTCACCCAGCCACAGACCTTGTACCCAGACAGCTGCAAACACTGCCTCAGCCATAGACTTGTCCCCAGACAACTACAAACACTGCTCCCAGCCGCAGACTTAGTACCCAGTACAGCTGCAAACACTGCTCCCAGGCCGCAGAACTTGTACCCAGACAGCTCAATACACTGCACCCACACACCAGCAGGACTTGTACTGCTAGACCAGCTACAAACACTGCTCCCATCCGTCAGTACTTGTACCCAGACAACTGCAAACACTGCTCCCCCGGCAGACTTGCCCCCAGACAGCTACAAAACTGCTCCCCCCTGACTTTCCCAGAAGCTAAAACACGCCCCAGCCCAATTTGTCCCGAAGCTGCAAACACTGCCCCCAGCCGCAGACTTGTCCCAGACAGCTGCAAACACTGCCCCCACCACAGATTTGTCCCCAGCAGTGCAAACACTGCTCCCACCACAATTGTCCCACAGCTGCAAACACTGCTCTCACCCATAGAATGCCCCAACCGCAAACACGCTCCCACCGCAGACTTGTCCCCGGCACTGCAACACTGCTCCCACCACAGCTTGTCCCCAGACCTGCAAAACACTGCCCCCCCTCAGCTTGTCCCCAGAGCTCAAAACCGCCCCCCCTGGACTTGTCCCAGACAGCTGCAAACACTGCCCCCAACCCGCAGACTTGTATCCGGGCAGCGCAAACAGCTCTCAGCCATAGATTTTCCCCCAATTGCCAATTTTAAAAATAAAAAAAGCAGGAGATTCTAGTGGGGGGGCGTGGTAGCGCCCCCGGCAAAAATTTCATGGACACGCCCATTTTTTCGGTAGCCACCCCTTTTAAAAAGCCCCACCCACTCCACCTAACTGCATAAAAGGGGGCTTAAAAAGCCGGTAGATGCCCTTTTACCCGGTGTAGCCCCCCCTAACCCGGGATGCCCCTTACGGCCGGTAGATGCCCCTTGTAGCCATAATGCCCCCCCTGTAGCCAGTAGAAAAAAAATTGTAGCCAGGTGATGCCCCCCCTTTGTTACCAGGTAGGTGCCCCCCTTGTTAGCCAGGTAGGTGCCCCCCTTTTTTACCGGGAGGGGCCCCCATTGTTAGCCTTTGGTCCCCCTTTTTAGCCAGGTAGGTGCCCCCATTGTTTTTCCAGGTAGTGCCCCCATTTTTGCCCGGTAGTGCCCCCCTTTTTGCCAGGTGTGCCCCCCATTGTTGCCAGGTATCCCCCCATTGTTTGCCAGTACTGCCCCATTGTTTGCCGGGTCTCCCCCCTCTGTTGCCAGGTAGATGTCCCATTGTTAGCAGGTAGTGCCCCCCTCTGTTAGCCAGATGTCCCCCAATTGTTAGCCAGGTAGTGCCCCTTCTGTTCCCAGTTGTTTTTACCGTGGCCCCCATCTGTTACCCAGGTAGGTCCCTCTGTTCCCAGGTATTTCCCCCCATTGTTAGCCGGGTTTCCCCACTGTTGCCAGGTAGTTCCCCCATCGTTAGCCGTTTCCCCCATCTTTACCCAGTAGTGCCCCCAACTTTTAGCAGGTAGAGTCCCCTCTGTTGCCAGGTAGATGCCCCTCTGTTCCCAGGTAGTGCCCCCTGTTCCAGGTTGCCCCCTCTTTTCCCAGGTATTTCCCCCCATCTGTTAGCCAGGTAGTGCCCCATCTGTTAGCCAGGTAGTCCCCCCTTTGTTCCCAGGTGTGCCCCCCTTCCCAGGTGTGCCCCCTTTTTTCCCGGGTAGGCCCCCCTTTGTTGCCTGGTAGCCCCCCCATTGTTGCCAGGGATGCCCCCATTGTTGCCAGGTGATGCCCCCATTGTTGCCGGTAGTTCCCCCCATGTTGCAGGTGATCCCCCCATTGTGCCAGGTAGTGCCCCCTTTTTTGCCGGAGTCCCCCCATGTTGCCGGGGTTCCCCCATTGTTCCCAGGTATTTCCCCCCCATTGTTGCCAGGTGGCCCCCATGTTTGGCAGGTAGTCCCCCCCCGCCCCCCCCCCTCGTTCCCAGGTAGTGCCCCCTCTGTTGCCAGGTATTTGCCTCTTGTTAGCCGGGTAGACCCCCCTAAAGCTTATAAAAAAAAAAAATAATAAAATCCACTTCCCTTCCAAGGTTGCAGCGCGGCCGCTCCTCCCCCGATCTCCTCCGGGCGGGGGAAGTGAGAGCGCCCACGTCACCCCCCCTGCAGCCGCGCGTCATTCCCCCTTGACGGTCCTGTATGACGGCCACCCACCGGGGGGACTACAGGGGGGGGGGGAGGGGCAGGGGGAGGATCCCTTGCCTCCTCCCCGCACAGGAGCCCCGGGGCGGGTGAGCGGCCGCTGCGGCCCTGCACCCGCGTGGGAGGGGCCCCCGCGGCGCAAGAGTACGCCCCCGCGTACTTTTGGCCGCGGTAATTTAAAGGACCCCCCCCGCCGCGGGCGGCGGGAGGAATCCCAACTCCCCCGGGAGGGCGGGAGGGGACCCAAATAGCGGGACCCCCCCGCCAAAAAGGGAGAGTTGGCATGTATGCTTGTACCAGACAGCTGAAAAAATGCTCCCACCCACAGACTTGTACCCAGACAGCTGCAAGCACTGCTCCCACCCACAGACTTGTGCCCAGACACCTGCAAGCACTGCTCCCACCCACAGACTTGTACCCAGACAGCTGCAAGCACTGCTCCCACCCACAGACTTGTGCCCAGACACCTGCAAGCACTGCTCCCACCCACAGACTTGTACCCAGACAGCTGCAAGCACTGCTCCCACCCACAGACTTGTACCCAGACAGCTGCAAACACTGCTCCCAGCCACAGACTTGTACCCAGACAGCTACAAACACTGCCCCCACTGCAGACTTGTACCCAGACAGCTGCAAACACTGCTCCCAGCCACAGACTTGTACCCAGACAGCTGCAAACACTGCTCCCAGCCACAGACTTGTACCCAGACAGCTGCAAACACTGCTCCCAGCCACAGACTTGTACCCAGACAGCTGCAAACACTGCTCCCACTGCAGACTTGTACCCAGACAGCTGCAAACACTGCTCCCAGCCGCAGACTTGTACCCAGGCAGCTGCAAACACTGCTCCCACCTGCAGACTTGTACCCAGACAGCTGCAAACACTGCTCCCAGCCACAGACTTGTACCCAGGCAGCTGCAAACACTGCTCCCAGCCTCAGACTTGTACCCAGACAGCTGCAAACACTGCTCCCAGCCGCAGACTTGTACCCAGACAGCTGCAAACACTGCTCCCAGCCGCAGACTTGTACCCAGACAGCTGCAAACACTGCTCCCAGCCACAGACTTGGGTTAGGGCATGTCCCCACGGCACGGGTTTGCGGAGGGTTTTTCACACGGTTTGCAGTTTTGCAGACCGTCTGAAAAACCGTCCACACACGAGCACAACAGGCTCCTATGGAAAACCCATGCAGCAGTCCACACTGCACGGGTTTTCCGTCTGGCGGTTTTTCCACCAGTGGCCCGTTTTTCAGACGGAAAATGTGCAATGTGTCCCCCCCCCCCCCCCCTCCGCGGATAAACCGACCGGTATTTGTCCATTTCTGTGTAAACGGGCGTTTGTTGCTCCTTATAGAATACTGGGGGAATTTTTAGCACCTGAAAAATCTAGCAATGGCTTTACTCACAATTTTTTCCCTCTATGTACTTTTGTGAGACCTTATTCTCCGTGTTAAATAATATCAAAACCAATAAAAGAAACCGACTGACAGATGAAATTAGTAGCACTTGCTAGGGCTTGAAGTGTACAAAACACCAACCTTCAATTGAACTCACCAAAAAAAGTCACAAAGAAGGTAAGTAAATATTTGTTTATGCTTTATTAATAAATACAGAACATATATTAAAATTATAACTTTTTGTTATTAGAGCTACAAATATCACAAAATTATGGCTTTTTCTTGAGGTGACACAAACCGGAGTTATGCTCAATTTTTAGGCGAATTTTGACACCAAGCTCAAAAGGCTGGCCATCACTAGTATAGAGGATAGCTGGACATGTGGTTTCTGGTCTGCATAGTGTTTCATTATGTTCTTGTTCTTTAAATCAGTTGTTCTTATGTTGCACTCAGCTTATGGGTAGTCATATCTGGAATGTGGATGTCAGGAGTTCTACTGAACATGAGCTAAGAATGAGCAGCATTAGTTGTTGAATGTGGCTTACTTCTGTAGTTGTGCAGAAATTTGTAAAGAGCCTTTTTTGGGGGGTGTTCTCCAGATGAGCTGCTTTAACACTTTTCTCCAAAGTGAGCATAAATCTTTTCACAATTACATTTGTTTGTGGCCAGCAAGGTGTTATCTTCCTGTGATTGAACCCAAGATATTCATAAAATTTTGCAAATGTATGTAGGCCCATTGTCTGTTTTGATTTTTCTTGGAATACCATATGCTGAAAAAATATTGTCCAATTCCGGTATGACTTCTGGAACATTGAAAAGATTAATGCGATTTCCAGGATATCATGAATATTCATCAATTGTCACCAGGATGTATTGTCTATTACGCAGTGAACTATAGATGTCAACTGCTTCTTCTTCCCATACAGCGGTGGGTAGAGGAGACATGTAAGGGCTCAGGTTTTGATGAAGAAGTAACTAGCTGACAGGTGGAGCAATGTTTTATCATGTCTTTTACTAACTTATCCATAATTCGGAACAACACTTTTTCCCACAGAAGTTTTTTTGTACCAACAATTCCCAGATGACCTTCGTAAGCAATCTGTGTTACTAAGTGATGCGAGGCCTAAGGAACAACCAACTTGGTGCCTTGGAGAATGAGATGCTACTCAGTGGCTGACAGTTCAGCTCTCAAACTTAAGAATGATTTCAGCTCTTTGAGATTTATTTCCAAATCTAGAAATGTTGCTCTTTGAATCTCATGCAATTTTCCATTCTGAATAATGTGCACTAAGGCACCGAGTGTTTTGTCAGTTGTAGTTGCTGTAATAATCTGGTCAGCTGAAGTGCCTTTGTTAACTGCAGGGACTGTAAAAAAATGAATATACTCTTCAGTTGACTGATGCATAGTTTGTCTGTGGTATTTCTTGAAATGTTGTCAGCTGGACTGCTGTACTTTCCAGGCCTGTGAACAATTTTGTTATTATATTCTTGGACTCGCAAACCCTACCGTTCAATCCTTGCTGGCATCTTTGCTCTTGGATGTCCAACAATGGTGAAGAGAGCCTGATGATCAGTAACAATGATGAAAGGAGCTCAATAGAGAAAAAAATGAAAAAGATTACATTCCCAGACAACCACTAGGCTCTCCTTTTCAGGTTGAGAGTATTTTTTTCCATATTGGTTAATCCTTTACTGGCACATGAGATAATGCATGGATCTGGATTGTTGGCTTTGTATTGTGCTAGTATAGCTCCAAGTCCTACTGGACTGGCATCCACAATTAATTCAGTATGTATAGTTAGATCAAAATAGGCTAATTGTAACGGCTGGAGAGTAGGTATGGATCCACCGGACCCCCGCAAGCGATGGTAGACGCCACACCAGGTAGCAGAGTCTAAGTGGGTCCCAGTATTCCCCAGAGCCCACCGCAAGGCAGGATGGGCTTGATGTGGCAGGATTCCACCAGGTCCCTACCCATGACACGACGAGCTTGCGGAGGCAGCCAAGGTGCAACGAGGTACCAAATCATTGGGCAAGCTCGAAGTCGGAGACAGGCAGGAAGTTCGAGACAGGTGACAAAGGTTCACGGATGGAAAAACATAGCAAGAGGTTCGGTACACGGGAGATATAATGAGGGCTTCCAAACGCTTTACCATAGGCAGAACGTACTAAAGATCCGGCGCGCACGCACCCTAGGGAGCGGGGACGCGTGCACCGGCCTGCAAGAGGACGCGAGGAGGCAGGAGCGCGGTCAGGTAAGTGTATGCACCCTGGAGGGCAGTGCGCCCATGGCCCGATACGCAGACCGCGGGGCCACTCGCCCCCGGCACAGGGGAGCTGGCAGAGACATGAATGCACCCGCAGCCCAAACCACGGGCTGCGGCACCATCCGTGACACTAATGTTGTTGAGAAGAGTTAATTTTTAATGGTATCAAAAGAGGTTTGACATTCAGAAGACCATTTGAATTCTCAGCCTTGGGTTGTATGTTCTTTCAATGGGACACTTATTGTGGATAAAATTTGGATTTATCTATCACAGTAACTGGACATTCCAAGAAAAGAGCGTAGTTCACTGACATTTGAGGAACTGAGGCCATTTTGATTGCCTGTACTTTTTTGGATCAGACTGTACTCCAGCTGCCAAAAAAAAATGTGACCATAGAACTCCAGGGAAGTCTTGTTAAATTCACATTTTTCTTTGTTGAAAGTGAGTCCTTGAGAAGATAAGCATTCAAAAACAGCATGTAATGCCCGATTGTGTTCAGCTTGGGTTTTGCAAAAACTAGAATGTCATCACTATAATTAAAAACATTGGGAATATGTTGGATAACATTCCTTATGGCATCTTGAAAAATTTTCTGCTGCTGAACAGACTTCAAAAGTTAACTACTTGTATCGTATTAGCATTAAGCGCATAAAGATTGTTGTCAAATATCTGGACTCAGTTCTAGCTAATGGTAGCCTTTGTTAAAGTCAATTTCTGAAAAGATAGATGCTCCATTTAATAAATGAATTATTTCTTTAATTGTGGGTGGGATGAGCCTTTCTCTCTGAATAGCAACATTTGAAAGTCTTACCTTATAAGAATTTTTTGTTTTTGGAACTACTACAATTGGAGAAACCAATGGAGTCGGACCAGTGATGGTTTCAATGATAACTTCCTCCTCCAACGATTTGAGCTCTTCTTCCACTTTTTTTTCAGATGAAATAGTATGTGCCTGTTGTCTTGTGCAATTGGACACATACCAACATCCACACATAGATGCACCTAAAAAATCTTCAGTTTTTCTAATCCACTGAATAAAGTAGATGATTAATCATAGTTTGTACATCCTTATCAGTAGTGTCACCTATTGTATGAATGATTTGAATGAGACGCAGGTTCATGGCGGTATGATAATTAAAAAGACAGCCTCCATAGCCTTGTCAAATGTAAAAGATTGTTTTGTCTGTCTTGTTCTTGCAGATGATTTCAGCCTTATATTTTTCCACAATAGATAGTGGCGTTTGAGATCCATATGGGTAATTTTTAGTATGAGCCATTTCCAGGTGAGGCTATGTTTGTAATTTTTCATATGTATTTCTGTCTATGATATTTACTGATACCCCTGTATCAATTGTATATATGCTGTCAGTAATGAACACAGTGATGACTTATAGATTGTCTGATTTAGTTGTGGAGGTAATGAAAAAATTGTCCTCGGTTATGGATATCTCTCCTGCAGCCTGATGCAAGACTTATATCCAGCAAAACCATCTGATGTGAAAAACAGGCTTGGCAAGTGCTGATTTGCACACAAATGCAAAATGATTCTCTTTACCACATTTGTTACGTGTCTGTCCTAAAGCTGGACATGTGCTTGCATGAAGAAAATGTTTCCCACACATGTAACATTTTTTCTGTTTTTGGGTTTGGTAGTTTGGAGCAACCTTATTTTTGAGGATATGCACATGTAAGTCATCAGCCTTTTCCACTGTACTGGCCTGATGATTTGCTATCTGATGATCTGCTATTTCTGTGGCACGGGTCATTTTGAGAAGGTCATGCAGGGGATAGGCTTGCTGTAGCACTTTGTATCTTGCACATCATCCATTCTAAGACACAATTACTTGTATTTCATCATCAACATCAGCAAAAGCTAGTTCTCTCAAGCGTGTGACATACAAGTTTAGGATTGTCAAGCAGCTTCCCGAAGAATCTATGGGCATGTATCTCTCATATCTGATGTTTTGCTTAGGGTTGAAGTCATTGTTAGAGCTGTGGAGCAGCCTCTGTATGTGTCAGTATCTGCAGTATATGCCATATACCTCTGTGCCAGCATGGTGCAGTAATAAAGTGCTCTTTCTTTTATCATCTTTTATTTCCATTGCTTCCACAAAGTTTTCAAATCTATTTAACCATTTTCTCCAGTTGCGAGCCAGGTTATTGGCATGAGATGTATCACATTTTGGGAACATGTGCAGATAGGCTGCCATCTTAGTACAGGATGTATTTGCCATTCTGCATAACTCAGATACCAAGGTGTGTGCTGCAGACAACAGACATTACTCAGCAACCGGCAGCACAGTCAGTGTTCACTGCAGCAGGACTCATCCCATCCTTGTTGCCAGTTTTAATGTTCTCATGACATTTAGGCAGACTGAGATGAAGTTCTGCATTATCTTCTTTATTAGAACATATATATACTGATCCCTTCCTTCTACTACACAGTACACAGCTCAACTCTACATCACTTCCTGCCTGTGACATGCCTACTTCCCTTAACGACCCTGGATGTATGAGTACGTCCCAGGGTTGTTAAGGAGCTTTGCGGCGGGATCGCTCCATGACCCCATCACACAGCCCCCGGGTGTTAGCGGCTGATCGAAGCTAACACCCGGCGGTTACAGCGCGGGGGGGCATATTCATGGCCGCGGCGTCTAAATGAATGAAAAACTGTGCCGCGCACCGTTCTTCATGGCAATTGGAGTCTCCACAGCGTAACTGCGGGGATCCGATGCCTGGACATGGCCGCGGGCAGCCTTGTGACGGCCTCCATCGCTGCCATGTTCTCGTTTGCCCCACTTCCAGCACCAGGCAGGAAGTGGCGAAACCACCATATAGGTAAAGCCAAAAGCATTGTCTATGCAATGCATTAGGCTGTATTAACAATCGCGCCCCCCCTAGTGGTGAAGCGCCCTAGGGGACTCAATGTTAAAGTCAAAAAAATAAATAAAGTACAAAAAAAAGAATTAAAAGTTAAAATCAACCCCCTTTCCCCATTTTACAAATAAAAACAATAAAATAATAAAAAAAGTTACACATATTTGGTATTGCCGCGTCCTAAAAAGTTCAATCTTTAAAAATTTAACATCATTTATCCCGTATGCTGAACAGCGTAGAAGAAAAAAATTCCAAACGCCAAAATTGCGTTTTTTTGTCCATTTCATGTCCTATAAAAATTGGAATAAAAGTGATCAAAAAAGTCACATGCATTCCAAACTGCTATCAATAAAAAGTAAGCTTCAGCCCGCAAAAAATGCACCCTCACTGACGTCCGTAGGTGTTAGCACAAAAAAGTTATTGGTTGCACAAAATGGCGCCGTGGCGCAAATTGCAAGAATAGAAAATGTTTGGAATTTTTTTACGGTACCAAAACATAATGGAAACCCTACATATTTGGTATTGGCGGATGCGTATCAACCTGTAGAATGCAGAAAACACATTATATTTACCAAAGATTGAACGCCGTAAAAGCAAAAAACCCACAAACATGGCCAAAATTCCTTTTTCTTTCACAATTTGTCACACTCGGAATTTTTTTTGCGGTTTCCCAGTATATTCTATACTACAGTGAATAAAACCAATAGAAAGTACATCTTGTCCCGCAAAATAAAAGCCCTCATAGGTCTATTCAGGTGGGAAAATAAAAAAGTTATGGCTCTGGGAAGGCAAGAAGGGAAAAACAAATGTGTCAACAAAAAAAAAATCGCAAGGTCGTCAAGGGGTTAAAGAACCTTGCTGCATGTTACAGTAGCCCATGTTCCGGATATAATAATTTAATTTATTAAAGGAGAAGTCTGTATTGACATTTTTTAATATCTTTCGTTCTTTTCAGGTATATGCATTTAGACTCCATTCTGGTTTTATTTGGATACCGCACAAGGAGATCAGGGGGTCCTTGGAAGCACTAATTCCAGCAGCGGTCCACTCTTTGTGAATCTCTCCCGAATTCTTGAATGGCCTTTTTTCTGACAATCCTTTCAAGGTTGTGGTCTGTTTGTGCATCTTTTTCTAACATACTGTAATGTTATTATAGACTTTATTACAGAACATAAAAAGATGCAGGGATTCAAACGGTCCACGAAACGTCTCTTTAGGGGAATGTATCCTTAAGGGCCATGGATATCAGTACTCTGTCCAAACAAACGGGTGACCAGAAACAACGGAAGCTTAAAGGGGTATTATCACTACAAAGATCATGTCTCAGATTATGGGGACAGTAAAAATAAGCACTTTTGTATTTGGTTTGCATTACCTCTGTCACTTGGTTTAGCAGATATGAGCTTTTCTGTAAATCTGTGTTCTATTTCTGCTGTTGCTGGTTGGACACGCCCCCTGGATGTTTCCTTCCCCCCTAGACACGCCCCCTGCAGTGTGATTGGTTAGCTACATTTCATTCAGCCTGTTGGGATACGCCACCAGAGAGGAAAAGCCCCCTGCGCTGTGATTGGCTGCCTGCACACTCTGTGTTTTCTCCCCTCTGAGCTGTTAAAATCGATAGTGAAACCAAGGTCTGCTGGCTCTATACTCATCTCCCAGCTCTAGGGTGAATGATCTGGCAATTACTGCCTGTTTAAGTCACAGATCCCCTCATATAAAATAGTATTATAGAGTCTTCAGGGGGAGAGGGGGAGGGCAGTGTGCATTCCTCCATATAAAACCGTAACATAGACTGCAGCCTGGTAACAGAGGGGAAGGGAGGGGGCAGTGTACACTCCTCACATGTCTCATCAGTTCAGGCTGTGTGTATAACTGCATATAGTACAGCAAGGGGTTTGTGGAGTCAGCCTGAAGCTCGGTAGACATAAGAAGCATGCAGGAGGCTGCAGATCTGTACTGACCAGACATCCTTCTGCTTCTACTGCCTAACTCAGAATGATGATGTCACAAGTCTTCAGTGAGGAGAGACACGCCTCCTGGGAGGATAGACACGCCTGCTGAGAGGAGAGATTCGCCCTGGATTTCAAATTCAATCTCAGAGAATTAGCTGAAGAGCACGAACAGTTCAAACGATAAAACTCCTTTAAGAGCAGGACATTGGATAAACAGAGGCAAAAGGTGACTTGGACTATAGGGACCAGCAGAGTTGAAATAGAAGACATGCAAGGGTCCGGATAAGATAGCGAACACAAGCAGGACTTGGTTCAGCAGGAGTACAGGAACGAGCAACTGGCTTAAAAACTGCAGAATTCTCTTCTAGTGGTTTTTAATTTGCTGTGGGCAGGATCAGGCTTGAAAGTAGCAGGAGTATTGTCAGAATAAATTTTGGGTGCAGATTATGGGAATTCAGGGTAGTGACCAGTAGCAATCAAGAAGGCCTTATCAAGAGGAAGTGGGGCAAACCGGCCAGGGTAAGTGACGGGAGCCTTCACAAGGCTCCCCACCACAATGCCCGGTGATCGGATCGGCGCAGCATAGCTGCGCTTATGCCGATCACCGCACCGATCGGTGCGCGGCACCGATCGGCGTTAATTCAGACGCCGCGGCCATCTTTGCCGCGGCGCCTGATGGGTAAAACAGCGCCAGCGGGCGGAGCCACCTGCCGGCGCTGTTACTGCCGGGTGTTAGCGGCGATTTGCTGCGGAGCGATCCCCCTGCAAAGCCCCTTAGCGGCCTGGGACGTACTGATATGCCCCAGGTCGATAAGGGGTTAAAACCAAACACATCTACATTTAAATAAATAAATGCTTGAAATACATTGCTGTGTAATGAGTTTATACAATATATGGGTTTCTCTTTTTGACTTGAATATCTGAAATAAATTCACTTTTCAATGATATTGCCTTGAAATTTCTATTGCATCTCAAAAAATTGGAATATGTAGCCAAAACATATATGATGCATGATAAAAACTGGTAATGGACAGGGAAACCATATGTTTTTAAATCATTTTATCAGGGACCCTTATAGGAGTACTGCTAATGCTGCCCTGAGGGCACTGCTTTATGCACCCACTATATTTCCCACAAACTCCCTGCTTAACCCCCAAGCCTCCTTTACTGGTATAAATAAAGTTTTGCATTGGTGGTTTAAGGTGCTTTCACACAGCGCAGTTTTGGTACAGTTTTAACAGCGCTCCAATTAATCTGCCTTTATTACCAGCAAGCTTCTTTCAGTTGTCTAAATTGTTCGGAAAGGTGTTTCAAGTAAGTAATCCATTACTGTGTTTGAAGTCTGGTGGATACAAACACATTAATTGATGCATCACTTTCCAAACAATTTAGACAACTGAAAGAAGCTGCTGTAAATAGAGGCAGTTTAATTTGAGCACAGTTAAAACTGCACCAAAACTGCGCTGTGTGAAAGCACCCTAAGTGAATCATACTACTTTGCATGCTCAGCTGGTGCTCATATAACATTGCAAGAGGCTGATGTACTGTGTGCAGACCCATTTTGTTCAGAGAGAATGTCACTAAGTTGATGTTCACACTGCGTTTTTTTAGGTGCATTTTTGGATCTGTGTTTCAGACCCAAAACGGACCCAAAACATGCATCTAACAATCGGTAGTGTGATTTACATTAGTTTCAATGTAAAACACGCAACGGCGTTCAGATGAGTGATCACTGATATGTTTTACATGTGTTTTTCTGATGCGTCTTTCGAATCTGTTCAAAGAATTGACATGTCAATTCTTGATCCGTTTGATGCAGCAGGCACCCTATTTAGAACTATTGGGTGTGTTTCTGCTGCAGCAAAAACTCACCTGCGTTTTTGATGTGTTTTTATGCAGAAATGTACAGCATTAATTGCTGTGCCTTTCTGCACAAAAAATACATCCAAAAATGCATAAAAAAAACACTCAATGTGAAACCACCCTTATAATTTTGTCAATCCCTTGTATTTGACAAACCATCTTTATTTTACAATTGAAAAACAATTAGAAATACTTATTTAAGGATAATACAGTAAAAAGTGAAAGAGATTTGAGACATAAAATCAGCCTACCAAACCATCACAGCTGTGTACACTATATGGAGAATCTTCTGTTTTTTTGAAAACCCGAGTATGTGTACTTCTTGTGTGGGACTCGTCTTGTGTGGGTCTTGTTTGTTTTTTATGTTCAAAGATTCTGTCTATCTCAATCCCTCTCCAATTGGAGAAGGGTTAACACAACCCTTTCCCAATATTCTGAGCCAGAAGTGCATGCAGGGATGAGGGATCGGTGGCCTACATTCGTAAAAACTAAGGTAGCTTATCTTCCTCTTGGCTTCCACCATAGCTGCCAACCCTGGCTCTCCATAAACAGGGCAAGGACAACGGGTAGGCAAAAGTAGGCATCATAGGCAAGTGGCAGGAAGGAGGCACTAGTTTGTATGGGGCAGGTTCATAAACCGCGCCCATTCCATACATGGCAGGTGCCGGCTGTTAGTTACAGCCAACACATGTCTTCAGGGGCAGGGACTGTAGATAATCCAATATAGCCGTTTAATTATTTAGATACCAAGTTCAATGCAACCACAACATCTAGGCTGTTATGCCGTGACACAATTGAGGGGTGCCGGTCAGCAGTCATAGCAGAGAGGAGCACAAAGGCCTGACATGTCACTGCCCTATTATACTGTCTGTAACTGCACACTATTGCAAAATAGTATACAAGTGATCGTGCCCCCTAATGGTCAATGGTAATGGTCAGTGGGGGCTAAAATTTCAAGTAAAATAGAATCATTTAAAAAGTTTAAAAAATACAAAAAAAAAAATTTTAAAGTTCAAAACATCCCTTTTCACATTGTAAAAAGAAAATAGTAAATATAAAAAACAAAAAACAAATAGCTCCTCAAAAATTGGGATAAAAAAAAATAATAAAATGTACAGGTATTTGAGAACGGTGCGAATAAAAACCATACCTCAGTCAACAAAAATTAAGTAATACATACAGCGGATGAAATAAGGTGCTATTGATATGAATTTCTCACCAAAGGTCGGTAACAACTCATCCAATATATTATGTGTGATAATGACACAGGGAAAAAGTATTGAACAAACTAACTGAAATGTATTTAATACTTCATACAAAAGCCTTTGTTGGTGATGACAGCTCAAAGACACCTCCTGAATGGAGAAAGTAGTTGCATGCATTGTTTAGGTGTGATTTTGGACTATTTTTCCAGACACTCTTCAAATCCTGAAGGTTCTGTGGGCTCTTTCCATGAACTCTGAGCTTTAGTTCCTTCCATATATTTTTTATTAAATTCAGATCAAGTGATTGGCTGGACCATTCTAGCAGCTTTATTTATTTTCTGTAAAACCAAATTAGAGTTTCCTTGGCTATGTGTTTGGGATCATTGGCCTCCAAACATGGTGTGTATTATGGCATCCAAAGAGTTTAATTTTGGTCTCATCTGATCAGACTATATACTGCCAGTATTTTACAGGCTTGAACATGCTATAACAGTTGGCGGTAGTGGATCCGCTGGACCACCGCAAGCGATGGTGAAAGCCCATGCCAGGGAGCGGAGTCTAAGTAGAACCTGGTTTTCACCAGAGCCAGCAGCAAAGCGGGATGGACTTGCTGCGGCGGGAAACTACCAGGTCGCTTCCACTGGCGGAACTTGCTTGCGGTGGTAGCCAAGGGTGAGCGTATTCGAGGACAGGCAGAAGGTCAGGACAGGCGGCAGAGGTTCGTGGTCGAGGGACGGAAGCAAGGCGGTACAGTACACAGAAGAGACACAGAAGGAACGTTTTCTCGATAGGCTATGAGGCACTAAAGATCCGGCAGGGGACTGTCGGAGGAGGGGCCATTATATAGGGTCAGCGGCCGGCAACCACCAATTACCGGCGCACTGGCCATTTAAATTTGAAGAAGCCGGCGCGCACGCGCCCGCCGGCGGGCGCAGTCGAGCAGCAAGTCAGGAGCGTAGACAGGTGAGTACCCGCGCCCCGGGGAGCGAGTGCCCCCACGGACCACGGGACCACTCGCCCCCGGCACCAGGGAACCGGCAGGGGAACGGACGCGCCCGCAGCCTGACACACGTCCGTGACAGTACACCCCTCCCCCCCCCTTCCCAGCCCGGAGGAACCTACGTGCAAGCTCCTGGTCCAGAATGTTGTCATCCGGCTCCCATGACCTTTCTTCAGGCCCGAACCCTTCCAATCGCTGAGAAAATACCATTTCCCTTTGGACACCTTCATATCCAGGATCTCCTTTACTAGAAAAACTTTAGTGGCATCCGCTTCAGGAGATGGAGGGGCTGCCGTCCGAGAAAAACAGTTCAGGACCAGAGATTTGAGAAGGGAAACATGAAAGGAGTTCGTGATGCGCATGGAAGGCGGGAGACGGAATTTATAGGCCACCGGGTTTATGCGTTTAAGCATTTCAAATGATCCCACGTAGCGGGATCCCAATTTATAACTAGGAATCTTAAAGCAGACATACTTGGCTGATAACCACACCTTATCACCTGGGGAAAAAACTGGGGGAGAGCTCCTTCTCTTATCCGCCTGAATCCATGGGTGCGGACCCTCTTCGTGCGTGCCGAAGCACGAAGCAGTGACTGGTGGGTAAGAGCCCAGATGGCCTTCATGTCTTGGACCAACGTTTCCGCTGCTGGGACCTCAGACTTGGCTGCTAGTGGGAGAGGTGGGCGGGGGTTCAGGCCGTAAACAATGTAGAAGGGAGAGGCACCCGCGGATTCAGAATCTAAGGAATTATAAGAAAATTCTGCCCACGCACAGGAGACACAGGCCTCAACAAATTCTTTAACATTCTTAGCGAGGTCCGGCCACCAATAGAACCGTGAGATAAGAAGGCAAGTTTTACGAGCCCCGGGATGTCCGGCCACCAAAGTGCAGTGTCCCCACGTCAAGATTCTTTTTCGGAGCGCTATGCTCACGTAAGTTTTCCCTGGCAGGACATTCCGGAGGTCGACAGGGGCTGGGACAAGGCGCTCAGGGGGTATTATGTGTTCGGGGACCACTTCTCCCCCGACCACATCGGAGGCGCGTGAAAGGGCGCCTGCCTTAAGATTCTTTTCTGCGGGACGGAAGGTGATCTGGAAATTAAACCGGGAAAAGAAGAGTGACCACCTAGCTTGTCGCGGATTGAGTCACTGGGCCGTCTGGAGGTACTGGAGGTTCTTGTGATCCCAATAGATACTGATGGGATGCCATACTCCTCCAGCAAATATTAGCCATCAAACGGGCCCTGGGGGAATGGCGCTAACTGCTGGTCTCCGATAGTGTAGTTTCTTTCCGCCGACGAGAATGTCTTGGAATAGAAGCCACAAGTGACAGTTTTGCCCGTGGGCCCCTTTTGCGTGAGGACCACTCGGACTCCAACAGACGAGGCATCTACTTCAAGCGAGAAGGGCTTCGCGGCGTCCGGCCGCGACAGGCTAGCTGCAGATGCAAAGGCGGTTTTTAGCTTCCCGAATGCTTCTTCAGCCTCGGGGGCCAACTTCATGGGTTAGCTTTCTTCTTTGTGGGGGTCATGATAGGAGCTACCAGCATGGAAAAAGGTGGGATGAATTGCCGGTAATAGTTGCAAAATCCCAGAAAACGTTGTATTGCCCGAAGGCCGACTGGGCGAGGCCATTGCAAGACAGCAGACAACTTGGCAGGGTCCATCCGAGATAATGTATCGCAGGAATGGGAGGCTAGTTTGATGGAAGACACACTTGTCCAGCTTGGCGTACAGGCGGTTAGCTCGGAGGCGCCTCAGTACCTGGCAAACATGGATGTGGTGCGTCTCCAGATCAGGTGAGTATTACAAGATGTCGTCCAAGTATACCATGAAACAGGAATATAGGAGATCCTTGAAGACATCATTCATGAACTCCTGGAAGACGGCTGGGGCGTTACACAGGCCGAATGGCATGACCAGGTACTCAAAGTGCCCGTCCCTGGTGTTAAAGGCCGTCTTCCATTCATCGCCCTTACGGATACGGACCAGATTGTAGGCACCCCTCAAGTCTAGCTTGGTGAAGATCTTCGCACAACGTAGGCGATCAAAAAGCTCCGTGATCAGCGGTAGAGGGTACCGATTCTTCACCGTGATCTTATTTAATCCCCGGTAATCAATACAGGGCCGTAAGGAACCATCCTTCTATGCCACGAAGAAGAATCCTGCTCCTGCAGGAGAGGAGGACTTTCGGATAAACCCCTTCTGTAGATTCTCCCTTATATACTCTGACATGGCTTGAGTTTCGGGTACAGACAAGAGGTAGACTCTACCATGAGGAGGACTGGTACCCGGTAGCCGGTCAATCTGGCAATCATATGGGCGATGAGGAGGGAGGGTCTCTGCCTGCTTCTCCGAGAAGACAGCGGCAAATTCTTGATACTCGGCTAGTAAACCGGGCAACGGCTGACAGGGCTTGGAACGAGAGCAGGGAAGCATTGGCCGAGGTGTCACCAGACAGCGACTCAAGCAGTTTGAACCCCAGCGAGTTACTTCCCCTGACGTCCAGTCTAGCATATTAGAGTGGAGTCCTAGCAGCATCGCGAGGAGGAGCGTGGCAACACATAAAAGGTGATTTTCTCCTAATGCAGAGCCCCAACATGAAGAGACAATGGCTTGGTGGTGTACTGTATTACGTCACTTAGGAGCTCTCCGCTGACTGAGGAGATCACCAGCGGCTTTTCCAGGCGGACTACTGGAAGGCGATACCATTGTATGAGGGAGCAGTGAATAAAGTTCACAGCTGAGCCGGAGTCCAGAAAGGCTGGGACCTGAAACGTGAGTCCAGCATCCATCTCGATCCATACCGGCATCATCAGGTGTGGAGAAGAGGAACTCTCCCATGAAGCCTAGGTGCGGGAGTTTCCCGGACGCGTGGGATGCTGAGGACAATTCCTCCGAAAATGTTCTGGACTACCATTATATAAACATAAATTCTCCGTCCGATGTCGGGCCAATTCTTGCTCGGAAAGTTGGACCCGGTTGACCTGTTAGGTTCCTCACTGGGAGACGGTGACAGTAGTAAGGATGGCCTCTGGAATACTGGAGCCAAGCAAGGAAACCGGCGGGGACGTACCACCTCACGTTCTTGCCATAGTTCTTCTCTCCTTTCAGTGAAATGCATGTCTATGCGAGTAGCCAACTATATTGACTCGCTGAGAGAGGAAGGGATATCTCTGGCGGCCAGCACGTCCTTAACTCTACCCGCGAGGCCCTTTTTGAAGGTGGCGCACAAGGCGGCCTCGTTCCAGGTTAGCTCCGAGGCTAAGGTGTGGAACTGCACCGCGTAGTCTCCCACAGATGAATCCCCCTGGCTCAGGTTTAGGAGGGCCGATTCGGCGGAGGAGGCTCAAGCTGGTTCCTCAAATACACCACAGAATTCCTGAAGGAACGACCGTAGATCCACCGTCACCGGATCGTTCCTATCCCACAGAGGTGTGGCCCATGCCAAGGCCTCCCGGAAAGCAAACTGACCACGAACGCCACCTTCGTACGCTCCGTGGGGAACTGGTCAGCCATCAATTCTATGTCACAATAAAGATAAAGGTATCCAGCACGCACCAAAATATACTAAAATATATCCATATTTATTGATTTATATAAAAAGATTTCCAAAAACAACTAATGCACTCACCAGTAGCATAAAGGTAGTGAACAGTCACAGAGGCACAGAGGGAGAATAGCTAACGCGTTTCGGGCTTGGCAAAACAATCGCCCTTACTCATAGCATGTCTAACACAAAATAGAGTGCTTTTTTATATACACGTAACCATCAAACAGTACACATGTGAGCCCACTAACTTAATTACTTGCCCGCCAACTCTTACCCTGTGTTGCCGCGGCGCCACAATAATCAGCGTGTAGTGCACAAACAAGTTTGAGGTAACCATGGCGGAGCGGAGATGAAGTCATATCCGGACATTGCGCAACACAGGCCGCAGTCCAGTAGTGGCAAACGGGGAATCCGCGGCACTTCGCGTGCGTGAACCAAGAAGGTCCGGGTACGTACAGGGACGCGGACAAGGTAGAAATACCCGTGCCCATCCCGCTACCTAGGTAACAGAATAAGCGCTACAACGCAGTGAAGTGGGGCAACGGCAACACAAGGCAATGAGTGGAATTGAATAATTCATTTATATGATTAATTTAACATGGTGCAGTATGATATAATACCAATCTGAAGGGGGCATGAAAACAAGCTCACATATTAGAATAACAAAAATAAATAACCAAACATAAACAATATACATAAAATTCAAAAATCTGCAAACTATAAGATCCAGAAAAAGTAAATAATTGGATATCAGTAATGAAACATAATCTCTCGTCGTAAATTTAATCCATAGGGAACCAAAGTATTTAGTGTCATAATCCAATATGCTTCCCTATCCCTGAAATATCGTTCTAAGTCCCCACCCTGTTGGAACGGGCACACTGTTTCTATACCAAAAACCCTTAAAGTACTGAAATCGCAATTAATGGACTTGTATGAAATGGTTAGTTTAAATTAGATTTATTTCTAAAGGAATTGGTATTGATGTCATTAATATGCTCCAAAAATCTCACTTTGAGCTTCCTCATTGTACTACCTACATAGAGTAAATTACATGATTGACATATTGCCCCATAAATTAGATGATGAGAATTGCAGTTATGTAACTACGGATAGAAAATTTGCTGGTGTTACCAGAGTCACTGAATTCTTTACATATCAATGCATATTTACAAGTTCGACAGGGATTAGTGCCACATTTGAAGAACCCTTTATATTTGAGCCACGTTGGCTGTTGAAGAATATGTTGAAAATTATTAGATACAAGGGAGTCTCCTAAAGTTTTGGCCCTACGTGATACTACACGATGGCCCCTCCATCAAAATCTCATGAATTGTATCGTCTTCATTTAGAATGGGTAAGTATCTGTTGACAATTTTTTTAATTTCATTAAATTGCCTACTGTAATCTAACACATGGGTGGGATGATTATGCAATGAAGAGGTTGTTGGTTTAGTTTCTAATAGCTTATTCCTATCCCTCCGTATAGCTCTCTCATATGCAGTTTGTAGAAGACCTCTGGGATAGCCGCGTATACTGAGCCTATTTTCTAACTTCTCTTGATTCTCGATGAAATGATCTAAACTGCTACAGTTACGCCTGGCTCGCAACATCTCACCCATAGGTACTGCCTTATGAGTAGATTTGCCATGATAACTATTAAAGTGCAGTATCGTGTTACCTGACGTAGGTTTTCTGTATCTTTTTCTGGATCTTATAGTTTGCAGATTTTTGAATTTTATGTATATTGTTTATGTTTGGTTATTTATTTTTGTTATTCTAATATGTGAGCTTGTTTTCATGCCCCCTTCAGATTGGTATTATATCATACTGCACCATGTTAAATTAATCATATAAATGAATTATTCAATTCCACTTATTGCCTTGTGTTGCCATTGCCCCACTTCACTGCGTTGTAGCGCTTATTCTGTTACCTAGGTAGCGGGATGGGCACGGGTATTTCCATCTTGTCCGCGTCCCTGTACGTGCCCGGACCTTCTTGGTTCACGCACGCGAAGTGCCGCGGATTCCCCGTTTGCCACTACTGGACTGCGGCCTGTGTTGCGCATGTCCGGATATGACTTCATCTCCGGCTCCGCCATGGTTACCTCAGCTTGTTTGTGCACTACACGCCGATTATTGTGGCGCCGCGGCAACACAAGGTAAGAGTTGGCGGGCAAGTAATTAAGTTAGTGGGCTCACATGTGTACTGTTTGATGGTTACGTGTATATAAAAAAGCACTCTATTTTGTGTTTAGAATGCTATGAGTAAGGGCGATTGTTTTGCCAAGCCCGAAACGCGGTAGCTATTCTCCCTCTGTGCCTCTGTGACTGTTCACTACCTTTATGCTACTGGTGAGTGCATTAGTTGTTTTTGGAAATCTTTTTATACAAATCAATAAATATGGATATATTTTAATATATTTTGGTGCGTGCTGGATACCTTTATCTTTATTGTGACTTTGCTGCCGTTTCTTGGGACTGTGCATCCGTGCACTGCATCTTATGCAGGATTGTGGGCTGGCTCATCTCCTCTCAACAGTTTATCAATTCTATGTGCATGGAGCACTGGGTGATGAAACCACGGCACTGCTTGGAATCCCCCTCAAACTTTGACGGTAGCGGCAACCGGAGCTTGGGACCCATAGTCGCAGGTAGAGCAGCTGGAGAAGGTGTAGCCATGGGAGAGGACGGTGGTTGATGTTGATTTGTCAGGAGTTGCTGCAGCATGGCGGATAGCTGGTCCAACTGCTGCGCTTGTTGCGCAATCTGTCGCGACTGCTGCGAATCGACAACCACAAGGTCCGCTTTACCAGGCAGAGGCACCTTGGCGGGATCCATGGCCGGATCTTACTGTAACAGTTGGCGGTAGTGGATCCGCTGTAGCTCTCCACAGGTGGTCCTTGGACAGTTCTTCTGATAATTATTTGCACTCCTCTGTCTAAAATCTTGCGGGGAGCACCTGGTAGTGGCCGGTTTATGTTGAAATTATGTTCTTTCCACTTAGGGATTATGGCCTCAACAGTGCTCACTGGAACCTTCAGTAGTTAAATTGATGACATTGGTTACAGAAATATTTCTGTTTTGCAACAATAAGGTTGCAAAGGTCTTGAGACAGCTCACTGGTTTTACCATCATGAATGTTTCTTGTGTGGCACCTTGGTATTAAGTTACCTTTTTATAGACCAGTTGAACCAGCTGATATTATTTTTCACTAGGTGGCAGGCTTTCTAATTATTGATAGATTTCAAGTGATTTCATGACTTTCCATGGCTTTTTGCATCTCTCTTCATGTATTCAATACTTTTTCCCCGTGTCATTTTTTCAATATTACACATAAATGAATTTATGGATATTTATGGCTGGATTTCTTTGCTTTTATAGACTGGATGGGTTGTTCCCAACATCTGGTGACAATTTCATGTATAGCACCTATAGAATTATATTTACTTCGAAAATTGGTGGTGTGTTTAGTACTTTTTTCACCCACTGTAGGTAGAAACATTTAAATGTTATTGGTCTCAGAAAATGGTGATGCAAAGAGAATTTTAAATGATTTGGAATTTTACTGATCTGCAGAATAAAGATAACATGTCACTTATACCACCCCATAAAAAAAGATGGCACAGTTGTGTTTTTTTCCCCATTTCACCTAGCTGGGAAGGCTGCAGGATTCAACACTATCTGTCAGGTATCATGGCACCCCTCACCCGAAAAATTGTAATGCCTGGCTCTGACCTATTTGCCTAGTGCACCAAAATGCGTTGTCGTGGCCCTGACCATGAACAAAAGTTTAGAGCACTGCACTTTAAGATGATACTTATGACAAGAGAAACAAGGACAGGGAACAAACAGGGACTGAGAATGATATAATAAAGTCATCATAAACATACATAATATGTACTGCTACTCAGCACAGTCTATGAAGCAGCACATAATAAATAATAACATACAGCATGTATAGCCTGACACTACACGTTTCCCTACACTATACATCATACCACATGATACTCTAACAGTCTTGGATATGTCAGCATAACCAAGTAACATAATCCGCATTATGAAAGACATGCATTTCAGATTTTATTTATAGTCCTGGTGTCTTCCCTGGAAACAGTGCACTAAGACAACTACACCCTCTGCACCGTACCATAGTTTTTGTAGCAATTAAGCCTTAAAGTAAAATGAATTAGAAAAAATTCAAGAGGGAGTTTTTATGATTAGCTCGTAAGGAGCTAATTGTGGAAGTGATTTCCCCTTGTACTGTATACAATCCAGTAAGTAAAAAAGCAGAGAAAGCAACAAGATGTAACTATGACAAACTGCAGGCCAATGCGTCTTGTGCATGTTACTATGTAAGAGAACAATTAGAGGTAGAAAGGAGTTCAGTGGTTGAGTGACCAAAGAAGGATTTTCACAGCTTACAACATAGCTAACATTGGTTGTAACTTTGTGTTCCCAGTTATAGCACTAATGTTCTAGATTATAAGGGTGCTGCAGACAATAACAAGATGCACTTTTACTAAAAGGGATTCTTGAGATCAATAAAACCGTCCTTTTAGTGATGACTAATTGCATACCCCAAACATTTATCAAATTCATCATCAGGCCATGCCTCTAATCATGCACATGACATCACCCAAGTCACACCCAAGTACACAGCAACACACCAGGCCAGGCCTCTAACCATGCCTGAACACACCCTATCATGCCCTGCTTCCTGCAGCAGCCAGCACAACAGTGCCATTACTATGGTCTATAAAGAAGTGTGTGTGTGTAATATATATATATATATATTGTATTTTCTTCATATATAAATACAAACAGCTATAAGACTATGTTCTCTGTATGATACATTTCAATAATGGTCATAGAGTTACCAAATAACACCACTATACACAGAGCAAATATTATCACCATACTGTTCTTGATCAAGGCAATGTACCAGGACCAATGTTATCAATAATACCACTATACAAAGACCAATTAATACTGCCACATCATGACCACACATTACCACCACAAAATGTCTGAATAATACCACCACGCTGTTCCTGAATATAAACCATTATACATGGACCAACAGGGGTATAATCAGAGAAGCCTGGGCCCTATACCAAACTTTTGGATGGGATCTTCCCCCCTGTCAGCCCTTCCCCGACCATTAATATTTATCAATACATTTATGTACAAAATAATAGCAGTCTGAGCTTTTTCTCATTTGTTTGAAACAATCTTCATAATAACATTTATCTCTATATACACAATATAATCCCTTAGGCACAGGGAGCACTGCACATTCACATCCAAATCAAAACCTGATCGAAATATCAAATTATCAACCAAGTGAAGAAAATGTAATAATAGGCTGTTCAAAAAATAGCAGCGTGAGCATTTTCATAATCCAACTAGAATACTTACAGTATAAACTGAAATTTGTTCCCAGATTTAGCTTTTCTGTAATCACTCAACTAATATTTAGTTGTGTAACCTTTATTTCTGAGGACTGCTTTCCATCTTTGTGATATGGAGTGACAGATATTTCAGCCCCAGCAGACTGTACTACATTTCAGTTTTCAGGTATCAGACATTATAGTTCATTTGCATTTTTAGGTTTTGCATCACATTTTTGATATCACTCAAAATTCTCAATCGAATTGAGATCGGACCTCTAAGCCTTGATAAAGCCAGGTTAGCTGGCGAAACATGTCGGCGAGGTCAGGCATGACGTTTTAAATTGTGATCTCTCACCTCTGTCTACAAGTGTCACCCTGCTGCAGTCGGTTTTGTCACAAGGGGGCCTTATTTGTTTCTGTGTCTATGAGATTAGGGACGACTCCCCAAAGTAGTTGGGCTTGGGATCCCTTTAAACTGAAGTTTAGTATTTTGCTATAGATTATAAGGCTCTCCTTTTAAAATAGGTGGGGTTCCACCAGACTTGATGATAGAAAGGGAGTTTTCCCTCTTTCAGAAGCAAGGGTTAAATGATGGGGATAGGATCAGGTTTTTAAATAGTGTGTATAGAGGTTAAGAGTTATATATAATAAAAGTTACGTTTTAGTGTTTAATAGATAGAGAACTGATAGAGTTTAAGTTTGCCTATGGCAAAATAGTAAATATAGTACACTATTTCTCACTCCAATTGGGACCCCTGTGGCAAGATCGTGGGGTCCTGATCGGTTTACATGGCAGCTGGAAGCCTTATGAAGGCTTCCATTGCAACAACGTTTCCAGTTGTACTGGAAACCACCATCTTTGTACACTCTATCGCATTGTTTATACAATGCTATAGACTGTATTAATGATTGTACCCCCTAGTGGTCAAGCATCCTAGGGGGACTCAATGTTTAAAACATTATTTAGATTTTTTTTTTTACTTTAAGTATAAAATATATTAAATGCTCACCCCCTTTTGTCATTTTACAAATAAAAAAATAATAAAAAGGTTACACATAATTAGTATTGGTATATTAAAATCACATCATTTATCCCATACGCTAAACACCGTAGACAAAAAAAAATCTGAATACCAAAATTGTGGGTTTTTTGTCATTTTACATCCTCTAAAAATTTTAATGAAAGTGATCAAAAGTGTCGCATATGTTCCAAACTGGTACCAAGAAAAAGTACACTTTAGGCCACAAAAATTGCACCCTCACTAAAGTCCATAGGTAGAAGTACAAAAAAGTTATTAGTCACATTAAATAGTGCCTAATAGTGACAAAAATGTGAAAAATAGAAAAAGTTTGGATTCTTTATACAGTACCAAAACATAACGAATACCCTACATGTCTGTTATTGCCAGATTTAAATCAATTGTTACATATGAATATTGACTGTTGTAAAAAAAACATACTTACGCCATGTATGCAGTTTCTTTTTCACATTTTATCCTTCTAAAAATTTGTTGCAGTTTCCCAGAATACGATATGGTATGGTGAATGACACTATTAGGATGTACATCTTGTCCCAAAAAATAAAAGCCCTCATATGTCTATGAAGCAGTGGGGGGAAGGGATTAAAGCATTGGGGATCTTTTTAGCCGATTAGTTTCTACACTTCTTGAGAGGGTTTGCCCTCTCTAATTAACTTCTTGATCAAAGTTCTTTCTCCTTTGGTACAATGTCTGGAATGACCCATGTTTCCATGAGAATGGGTTAAAACTAGTAGGTACAACATTGGCTTCCTTCATTAAATACGGGCCATAATTGAAACCTCATTCTTCACAGAATAAATGACCTCACTAATTGAAGTCCACACTGCTATTTATTTGAACACTCTGCTTTCATTAAATGAGTCAGTTACACCAAATTAGCAGTCTGTATGTCACGATTGTTGATTCTGTTGGTTGCCCATTACTTATCGACACCTACTCATGAATTTTTGACCATTTTGTATTAGGTTTTCAGACAAAAACAGTAATAAGTCACTAGATAATCAAAGAGCGAGTACCTCGCCATATATGTCACCACTATACTGCTACAAAACAATAATTTCCACTAGACCAAGACCAACATTACCAGTAACGCTACTACATAAGGACTTGATTATACCACCAGAACATGACCCCAAATTACCACCAAAGAGTGACTATATAGGTCTTTGTATACTGATCTTTATCCAGTAATTGTATAGGAGTATTATTCAACCACCATACAATGACCATATAATGGTAGATACCAGTGTACACAGGTTCTGTAGACTATATATTACCCCCATACAGGTACTATATAGCGGTAGATACCAGTGTACGCAAATGTATTATCTCCATATACCCTACAGAGACCATATAGGAGGAGATGATAGTTATAGGAGTGGGTTGTATTTTGTGTTGGCACTAGGTTGCATAACAGTGGGCAGGGGGAGGGCAGGAGCAGGGGTACAGGCCACAGCTTACAGACTCAAACTCTCTGGTGAGGGGGGGCAAAGGACCAACCCCCTAGAGATTGTGCTGCATCTATGGAGTATCTTCCACGATCTTATGTGCGGCCTGAACTTCATCCTCTGCACCCCAGATGATCAGCCAAAGGCATAATCCTTAGGGGGTTCAGAGAATGGTGTTTAATACTGTCATGTTTTTGAAGTATTTTTGTTTTTCTGCAATGAGGTTTCCCTCGTTGGTCTACGTTGGACCCATTTGACTACGTCGGATTTATTGGACCAGTAAATCCATTTCTTTAGTAAAATGGTTATATAGGATGTTGTAATGGGGGTGTTGATTTTAAAAAAAGATTCTTTTGAGTTCTTTTGTCATTTAATTTCAGTGTTAATAATAGAAATGTCTGACAGACATATCTTTATTACCATCGCTGGGGCGAGAAGGAACATATGAAAGGAATGTGATATTATGCTCACTTTCAAATGTTGTGTTTTGAGAGGCACATTGCTCTGCAGAACTTGTAGAGATGAAGGGGGACATGCTGCCGACCCTTTCCATAAACATTCCTAGGATAGAAGTTGTGAAAAGCAAGCAGGTGATTTTAGCCATTGGGCTTCAATCCAAAATGTGCAGGACAAAAAAGGTGCTTGATTAATCAGGTAATAAGATGAAAGTCCTTTTTTATTATAATGGCATAAAAAGTAAAAACAAGTAAATAATAAACATTCCTAAATACCAAGTGCATTTCATGCTGCATACACTTTATCAGTTCTATATTTTAGGTTAGGAAATTCCATGGATATTGGTCTCTTCTCACCTTAAAAATACCAGCCCATATTTTATATCCGAATTCCAGCGGCTGTAAAGCCTTGTGAAGGCTTCCTTGCCGCAAGTTTCCAATTTTACTGGAAACAGTCATCTTTGTACACCCTATTGCATTGTTTATACAATGCAATAGACTGTATTAATGATCGTGCCCCCTAGTGGTCAAACATCCTAGGGGGGACTCAATGTTAAAGTTAAAAATGAAATAAAATAATGTTTTAAAGTATAAAAAATATTAAACGCCATTTTACAAATAAAAAAAATAATAAAAAGGTTACACATAATTGGATTTTTTTTTCTACGGTGTTTGGTTTTGGTATATTAAAATAGAACATCATTTATCCCATATGCTAAACACCAAAATTGTGGTTTTTTTTGTCATTTTACAGCCTCAAAATTTTTTAGTAAAAGTGAAAATCCTCACAGAATCCGCTATGAATTACCGTAATTATGAGGGTGTATTTCGGGCGTATTGCAGAGCAATTACGCAGCAAAATAAAGCCCGCAATTACGCCATGTGAACATACCTTAAAGGGGTTGTCTCGCTACAAAGAATAGCTTTCAAATTGTAGGGAACACAAAATAAAGACATTTTCCAAATATATTGCTTTGTTCCTCTGTTTTCCCTAAGGAGATACAAGTGAATTTATGACCTCTCTGGCTATTTCAGTTCCCTCAGTAACAGACCTGTAAACAATTCTCCCCCTGCTGTTTGTTCGATGAGATAACAGTGAGTGACTTCATCACACAGGTCCTGGCAGTGTCCTGTGCTGCTCAGCAGTAAAAAGCTTGATTTATGTAAAATAAATAGAACTGTAATTAGGGCTTTTGTTTTGGGGATCAGATAAGAAGTCCTGTTAGTAGTTTGAGAAGCTAATCTGATCTGATTAGCATCTGAAAGCACAGCACAGCACAGAGCTGTACAAGCATGGAGCTGTATGCAAATGAGTCAGTCTGAACCAGGAAGTGACAGAGTATTTCATTCATGCATTGTCTGAAACTCTGAAGGGAGACCACTCCTTTAAACTTCACAGGTTCTGATTACTGGGGCAGTCAATTTTCAAGATTTCCTGTCTGTATATCTTTTGGAGAAGACTATAGTCAAACCCTCCCATTCTAAAAAATCTGCTTACAGAGAACAATAGCTTGTCTATAGTCTATAGTCTAGTCTATAGGCTTAACATTTAGGGCATGTCCACACAGCACGGGTTTTCGGACGATTTTTCAGACCGCCTGAAAAACCGGCCGAAAACGAGCACAGTGGTGCTCTATGGAAAAACCGTGCGCAGTCCCAAGCACGGTTTTCGTCGGGTGTTTTTCGCGCGGTCCGCCGCAAAAACATGAAATGCACATCTCGTCCGGTTCGACGAATCTGGATGTCAATGTGGAGGGGAGGCAAACGACGGGTATTTGTCGTGCAGGATGGACGCACCTTAGGGCGACATGTATGAAGCTCGCCGCGTCGGAGAGCACGTTTTCGCCAGATTTCAAGTGGAAGCTGCGCCTCATTTATGTCGGCGCCCGAGGTGCGCTCATACTTGCAGTGAAAAGTCCACCGCACCTCGCCAGTGTGTGAGGTGCAGTGCGGGACTTAGGGGAAAAGAAATGCAGAGCGAGCTCTGTTTGTGATTTGGCTCAGTTAAAAGAGGCGCGGTTATTTTGGCCAATGGGAGAGCGAGCGACGCTCTTATGAGTTCTCTAATGCAATCTATAATAAAACTGTACTTCGCAGAAATCAAATGATAAGACTCACGAAGTTGTACCGATGTGTATATAAAATGATCAATAATATGGGAGTTCATTTTTATTTCTTTATTTTCGTTACACCCATATTATTGTTCATTGGCTAACGAAAATAAAAAAATAAAAATGAACTCATTGAATTCATATTTATTTGTTTATTTTCGTTACCCCCATATTATTGATCATTTTATATACACATCGGTACAACTTCATGAGTTTTATCATTTGATTTCTGCCATGTACAGTTTTATTATAGATTACATTAGACAACCGATAAGAGCGTCGTCGCTCTCCCATTGGCCCAAATAACCGCGCCTCTTTTAACATGAGCCAATCACAAACAGAGCTCGCTCTGCATTTCTTTTCCCAATAGAACTCTATGAGATAAGGAGCTCACCCACTGATTGGCTAAGCTGGACGAGCCCCTCTTCCCCCCCCAACCAATCACAGTAATAGAATATTTCCCATAGACCGTAATAAAGTTTAGGGCGCCCGTCTATCGCGGCCTTCTTGCTCCATCAAAATAGACGGCACTACATATTGATGGAATTGTGGATTCATATCTGCCGCCTGGTCTCAAACCAATCAGTCTCCTTTTCTGCCTTTTTTTAACTGTATTTTGAACTGTCCGCCTTTTCATTTGATTGGTTAATACTACTCCATAGGTTATAATGGGTCACTGTCGCTCCTATTCTGATAGGCTGGTTTATGACGACCAATGAAAAGAGCTTACAGAATTTGAATTACTGTATTTCCCGGCAATTTACAATATCCCAAGACCTGATGTTGCGCAAGTGACGGGGACAAACCCGGTGTTAGTGATTTTATTTCTGTATGTTTAATGACGGTGTTAGCTCTTTTACAGAGAATGTTTTACACTTAGTAAATAAATCATTTTTACTAATACTCCATGCCTCACAGCACTAAGATTTCAGTGCCCCTATCTCTCCATAGACTACAATGGGACAAGTAGCTAGTGCGCTGATTGGCCGGGATAGCCAAGCCCCAGCTAACCAAATCAGCTCTTTTCTGCCTTTTTTATTGTATTTTGAACTGTCCCCCTTATTATGTGATTGGTCAATACTTCTCCATAGGTTATATTGGGTCACTGTTCGCTCGTATTCTGATTGGCGGGTTTCTGCCAAACCCAATGAAGAAGCGCTCACAGATTTAAATTTACTGTATTTCCCGAAAATTTCGGATCCTAGTAGCGCCGTTCTTGATTTTTGGAAAAAAGTGATTTTATTTATGTTTTATTTTTTAGAAGGTTTGAGCTCTTTTTCTGATAATGTTTTACACCTAATAAAAACGTTTTTTTTATTCATACTCCATGCCTCACGGCGCTGAGAGCTGAAATTTCTTTTGCGATCTTCTTTTATGTTTCCTCTCATGTTACGTTTTCGCTTCACTTCGCCTCTCGGCTCTTTAGACCAGAATCAACTAGGTTTTGTCTGTTGGAGCTGGCGAGTGCTGCAATGCGCCGCACTTTGCCGACCCGCGATCATGCATGCCTCGGAGTATTCGAATGTGCCGCGTCCCGCCCCAGAACGCCCCTTCATGCGCATCTGAAAGTGGCGAAGGTTGCACCTAACATCTCATACCTGCGTCCGACAGAGGATTCGGAACGGTGAGCCGCAGTTTTCACCAGAAAACAGGCGCAACTCCCGATCATACATGTCGCCCTTAGTGTTCCTAGAAAATTGGCTGTTTTGTAACCCAACCTTTGAGTTCATAGGTCCTTATTTGTAACCCTCATAATCAGTATTTCTAAATATTATGTCTATTTAAGATTTCCCCCTAATTAGCCATAAAATTAATGTTTGGTTAATCTTCTGTGGGGGTTACTTAAGTTTCTTAGGTCTAGATATTTCTGTATAAAGGAAGGAAGAGTGGGAGTGACTAAGAGAAAAGCAGTTCTGCCTATCTTTTGCAATAAACAAACCTCTATGACCTTAATTTAAAGGGGATGTATCGCTTCCTTCCCTTGGCTCTTACACACTGCTCTGAGCTTCTCAACTTGGAAATGCAAAGGGGGTTTCTTCCCCCCCGCTGGGTGACTCACCCCCCCTTCACTGCTGGCCTGAGTCCCCCCCCCCCCTGTAGGGCCCCCAAAACTCTGAGTCGACACACGCTGGTAAATCGCCCCAGGGGCTGTAAGAAATAAATGAGTCTCAGCTAGTAAATTGCAAGGGGGGGATTGACCACATGGTATCAGTGTAAAAAAAAAACAAAGAAAAAGGGGGACATGTGAGAAAAGGCAGCTTTGCAAATGACATCCAATTTGAAAAGTTGTTGTTTTCACTGTCCCCTTATTCTAAAGCCCATTTAATGAAACGTAACCCCCTTTAAGTTGAAAATCGAGGCAACATTGACCACAACGTAACTGGTATCCCTAAGGCTATCTAAAGCTTTATAGAAACACTTACAATTATGCAGTGTTAGGATATGTTCACACGGCTTATTTTCAAGCGTGATCAGCGCGACTCCCAAAACACCCGGCGTATAGCGGCGCGTACTGTACGCGCCGCAATTATGCCGTGTTAACATACCCTTAACGATATAACAATACGAAATATCAAATTATGAGAACTGTAAATAAACTAAATAAACAGCATAGTAACATTTTAATAAAATACCGTATTTTTGGACTATGAGATGCTTCGGACCATAAGACACACATAGGGTGACATGTATGTACGGGGCTGTTCGCTCGATATACGAGCAGGGGCACTCCAAAATTAGACGCATTATAAATCACTCGCGGCACATTGTAATTCGCCTGAAAAAACGGGTGTACTGGAGACTTGTAAAACAACAACCATATGTAACTACACCTTTAGGTCTTTAGAACAGCAAATCCAGGCACATTACTGCTGGAACAGGTAGACCACTTTAAAAGTGGTTTATCTGAGCCACAATTGTCACTTTGTAGCTCGAAAGCGCTAAATCTATGACCTGCAGTAGAACAGGTTCATAGATTCAGGCGCATTCTACACTACAAAGGTGTGCAAAAAAATGGCACCTGGGCGCTAAAAATTATACATCTCACCCATAGGGCGAAATGTATGATCGGGATTTGCGCCAGTTTTCTGGCGAAAATGACGTCTCACCGATCCGAATCCCCTGTCAGACTCATGGATTCGATGTTAGGCACAGACTTAGCCACTTTCGGCTGCGCCTAACATGAAGGGGAGTGCAATGGGCGCGGTGTGGGGCATTCTGGGGGGGGGACACGGCACATTCGAATCCCTCCGAGGCATGAGGGATCGCGGTCGGCAAAGTGCGGCCATTGCAGGCTTACCCGACGGGCCCAAGACCTGGTTGAATTTGGTCTAAACAGGGAGGAGGCAAATTGAAGCGAGAACGAAACATGAGAGGAAACATATAGAAGATCGCAAAAGAAATCCATCTCGGCTCTCAGCTCCGTGCGGCATGGAGTATGAATAAAAAAAAACGTTTTATTACGTGTAAAACTTTATCAGAAAAAGAGCTCAAACCTTCTAAAAAAAATACATAAATAAAATCACTAACAAAAAATCAAGAAAGTCGCAACATCAGGAATTTGGATCTTGAAAATTGCCTGGAAATACTGTAATTCAAATTCTGTATGTCATGTCTGGCATAAAATGCGCCTAGTTTTGGTGTACGACAGTTCATTTATATGGAGAATACAGCGTCAACAGTTTTTTTCCGCAAAATGCACACGTCGCCCTTTATATTCATAGCAATTATTAAGCCATTCTTATCATGAGGCTTAGAGGGGTTGTCCAGTTAATTATTTTATTAGAATGCTGCTGAGCTAATAAATTAAGAAAAATTATACTTACATCTCTTCTCACTTCAGATCCAGTGCAGTGCCATCCTCACTCTCCATCTGTCTATTTTCTTCCAGACTTCTTCCGAATGGGATGTCTCTGCTGCAGCTGCTGATTGGCTATAGCAGTCATGTGCTATTGACTGACATCACTGTTCGGTGCTCTAGTACCGGGACAACCCTTTTAGTAAATATATCTTCTTCTTTGACTAAGCGTATGTTCACACGGCGTATTGCAGCGCGCTCTGCCGGAATATGCCGTGTACTTTAGAAGTACGCCCTAACCACCGTGAACTTTTAAAGCACTTACAGCCGGCTCCCATTCACTTTGACATAACACTTGTTTTCCCCACTGCGTATTATACTCCGGGGAAAATGTCAGGTATTCACAGCTCTTAATTAGAGCTATGAATTACCATAATTGCAGGGCGTATTTTGGGCGCATTGCAGTGCAATAACGGTGTGTGAACATACCCATAAGCTTTTAATGACAAATATCCAGTTCCTGACCAGGATATTTACCCCCTTTCCTGACCATTCACCTTCTACTTTTCCTTAGGAGACTGGTTTGAATGCTTTAACACTTTCTTGCATTCGGTTAATGCTACAAATTTTTTTGACTTTTTTCCATCATACGTTATGCTTTTTTTTTTTATAAAATGTTTACATTTCTTTTTTTATATGAGATAAATTTGCTGTTATAAAACTTAATTTAGAGCCAAATTAGTACAAAAAAATTATAGTTTTTTTAAGTGTGTCACTTTACTTTCCAAGAAAAAGTAAGTGATATAAAGTTTTAGGGTTGGCAGGGGCACAGCTCAAAGGGATTGTCTCACTACAAGGATTGCTTTTTATGTTAAAGATCTTGCAAAAACAAGTCACTTTGCAATGTATGCTCATTAACAGTATCCTACCTATTCGGAGATATCCCCTCTTGTATGGGCTGTATCAGCTCCTCAGGTTGCTATAGCTACAGACCTGTTTAATCTCTCCTGATAGGCTGTCACCACTGGTTGCTATAGCTACAGATCTGGCTTCTGCTGTAGCCTAGTAGAAGCCAGTAAACACGCCCCTGAATTCAAAACAAAACCAGGAAATCAGGACTGAGGAATCAATGTAGTGAGACAACCCCTTTAAAGTTATGGTTTGGGCTTTTAGTATTCATTTTTATAATATTTTGTTTGTGTGTGTGTGTGTGTTTTAGTTAGTTTGCTTTACACATTGTGCCCCTTACAAGGTCATATAAAGTATTTTAGGAGGCATTTTTACAATGTATTTTTTTTCTGATTTCCCCTGTAAGTGGGGGCTTACTTATTAACTGCTGATCTGGGTCTGATGAGCAGCACAGGCGGTTACCAAGACCTGGCGGTCACGTGATCGCCAGTGTAAGGCTGTGTCATGTGTACAGGAGCGGGGCGGGACGGGGGGGCCGGCAGCCCTCCGACCCCATAGACAAGCATTATTGTCGGCGCGTATACGCTGTGAATAAATGAAAGGTAACTTCTCGCACCGCGCAGCGTATTCGCCGAGCAGGGAGAGGAGACGTAATCCATAGTTCTCTATGACAACTGTGGATTACCGTAATGACGGGCTGAAATATGTCCCAGAATAAGCAGTGTGAACATAGCCTAAGGGTGCTTTCACACAGCGCAGTTTTGGTGCAGTTTTAACTTCGCTCCAATTAAACTGTTTTTATTACCAGCAGCTTCTTTCAGTTGTCTAAATTGTTCAGAAAGGTGTTGCAAGTAAGTAATCAATCACTGTGTCTGAAGTCTTGTGGTTACAAACACACTCATTGATTACTCAGTTTCTAAACAGTTTAGATAAGTGAAAGAAGCTGCTGGTATTAAAGGCAGCTTAATTGGAGCGCAGTTAAAACTGCACCAAAATTGCACTGTGTGAAAGCACCCTACTGGTGCGCTGGAAACAGCAGGTCTGACACTAGCTTGTGCTGGTCTCAGCAAGGGGGGCATAAACTGTGTGACAGGTTCCCTTTAAATCAATAATCACCAAAAATTCACCTTTAGCCTTTGTCTACATGGAAATGGTAAATGTCGTCGGAAATCTGACGCTGTACCACAGCCTTTGACGTGGAATTTGCGGTCGGTTATTGGATTTGGTCCGGCCCTTTAACATTGAAATGTATTATAATCTGCTGTAATCTTCCGGATTATAGAACATGTTTTGAAATCCGACAATAGAAAATCTGTGATGTGTAGACAACAGGTTAGATTTTCTATTGAGGTCTGGGAATAATTTGTTAATTTCAAGTTTCACCATGGTGAGACTCTTAGACTCATTGAGGCTTAGGGCATGTCCCCACTGCACAGGTTTTTGGACGGTTTTTCAGGCAGTTTGCGATTTTGCAGACCGACTGAAAAACCGGCCGAAAATGAGCACAATGGGCTCTATGGAAAACCCGTCCAGCGGTTTGTCCGCCCGCAAAACATTCTACAAGCATAATCTTCCGTCCGGTTTTCGGATGGAATCTGTGCTTGTGAATGTGAAGGGGGAGGGCTTTTGTCCTCTGCCGTGGGAACGCACCCTTAAAGGGGTTTTCTCACTACATTGATTCATCTTACGTCAGTTCTGTTTTCTTGGTTTCATGTTGAATTCAGGGGCGTGTTTACTGGCTTCTACTAGGCTGCAGTAGAAGCCAGGTCTGTAGCTATAGTGAGGAGCTGATGCAGCCCATACAAGAGGGGGTATCTAGGAATAGGTAGGACACTGCAATGGACCATATTGCAAAGTGGCTTGTTTTTGCAAGTTCTTTATCATAAAATGCAATCCTTGTAGTGAGACAACCCCTTTTATACAACAAGAAAGTGAAGCACTGACAGATTTTGAAGTAAAATATCACAATTATTTTACTAAAATAGACTATGCGTTTTGTATCATAATAAATACTTCTTCAGGTCAGGTCATGGACCTGCACAATCACAAAACATGGGACCAGGGATGCCTCCAGGGCAGTACTGGCAGTACTCCTGTTAGGAGTCTTGACCTAAGTTAAAAAAAATAATTTTAAAAGATAGCAAATGGTAATGGGCAGATGCTTTGACTGCATGGGGCTCCAAAATTATATATGGCAGCCAGACAAGAGAATACTTGTATTAGAGAAAACATAAATAAAATACTTTCTCCAAAGGTACTTTCTGTGTTAGAAATTGATCTGAATTCTTTGTGGGAAGCAATATGGTATTTTATGAGCATTGTAACCAGTTGGAGTAACATATTTGTTGGTCTTCCACACAGCTGGTGAAAAGTTTGAAACATCACCAATTTTCGAAGCAAATATTTTTGTAAAGGTGGTATTGAAATGAAATTCTCACCAGATGTCAGTAATAACCCATCCAATCCATACAGGTAAAGAAATCAGACCATAGATGTCCATAAATTATGTGTAATAAGGAGAAATGACACAGAGAAAAGTATTGAACACATGAAGAGAGGTGCAAAAGGCCATGTAAAGTCATGAAACCACTTGAAAACTATGAGTAATTAGAAAGCCTGCCACCTAGTGAAAAATAATATCAGCTGGTTCAACTGATGGCCTATAAAAAGGTATCTGATTACCAAAGTGCCACACAAGAAACATCTCATGATGGTTAAAACCAGTGAGCCCTCTCAAGACCTTTGCAACCTTATTGTTGCAAAACCAAGTGATGACATTAGTGACAGAAACATTTCTAATCTGGAAGTGGAAATACTTCAGACAGAGGCGTGCAAATAATTATCAGAAGAGCTGTCCAATGAACTCAACCTTCATGACCTATATGCACGCTCATCATGCAAGACTCCACTGCTGTACAAAAAGCATGTTTAAGCTTATAAAATACTGGAAGTATACAGCCTGGTCTGATGGGATCAAAATTGAACTCTTTGGATGCCATAGTACACACCATGTTTGGAGGCCAAAAGGCACTGCATATCACCCCCAAAACGTCAGTTTGGCGTTTGATGGTGTTATTCATAATACCATAGAATATACTGGGACACCGCAAAAAAATTGTAAGTGGGACAAAAGGTGGAAAAAAACCCATATTTGCTCCATGTTAGCGGGTGTTTTGCTTTTACGCCGTCGTTCAATCTTCGGTAAAATTTATGTGTTCTCTGTATTCTACAGGTTGATATGAATCCACCAATATCAAACATGTAGGGTTTCTGTTATGCCTTGGTACCGTCAAAAAATTACTAACATTAACATAACTTTTTTGTATTAACACCTATGAACTTGAGTGAGGGGGTATTTTTTGCGGGCTGAAGTGTACTTTTTTATTGCTACCAGTTTGGAATACAAAGGACTTTTTGATTATTTTTTATGGAATGTGAAATTAACAAATAAATGCAATTTTATCGTTTGACTACTCACAGAAAACTAATATTAAAAGTTACATTTTAGAAGTGGATTTATAAGATTTCTGTGAATTTTGTAGGTAGTAATTTAACCCTGTTGATACTTTATAAGTATCTAATAACATTATTAAAGAACAATACATACATATACACCAGTGCTATGTGAATGTCTTAAGTATATTGGACACATTTGAAATTTCTGGGAATACCCATACGGGAATACTCAAAGACCTGTACAGCCCCTTACCGGCATGAGGATATATCCATACGTCCAATGTTGGTAAGGGGTTAAAATCCATATGTGACATTTTTCTTTATAAGACATTTGACAGAAGTTTCTGTTAGGATTCTCAATTTTTTACCTGACTTTAGTGATAGAGTCTATGTGTCAAAGTGGTCTTCTGTGGTTGTTCGTATGCCAAATACCCATGGAAATACTGAATGCCCTAGATCTTTAAAGGGGTTGTATCATTTCATTAAATAGCCTTCAAAATAAGGGGACAGTGAAAACAGGCAACTTTGCATTTGGATGTCATTAGCAAAGCTGTCTTGTATTAACAGTATTCATTATCTTCATTTTCTGTAAACAAACTTTTCCAGTGCTGGTTGGATCCCACCTCCTTGCATTTCATTAACTTAGAGGTCAAATAATTTACATTCTGTTCTGCCCCTGGACGGATGTATTCACTGAGCTTGCATTCCTGCCTCTTACTCAGAATTAGGGGCCGACAACAATTTCACTCTATACAGCTAGCTGCCTCCTCATTGACAGTGCAGCGGTCTCTATAATCAGAAAAAAGCACAATTGTGCACGTGCTTCAGCTTGTGTAGGGCCAAAATTCACTCTACCATAACTGCTCCTCATGACATGCACACTGACAATCGAAAACAGCAGAATTGTGCGTTGGTGCCTTATGTAAACATGAAGGGATACGGATCTGTGCTCTGAATGGATTCAACTGTAGCAAACCTCCTGCTGTGAAAGATCAGTGCTGAGTTCATAGAAGACTGTTTAGACTGAATGCAGGCCTGTGGTATGTAAACATACTTAGTAAATAAGACTGCATAGGGAGAGAACAGTGATATATGGAGGGGTGGGGGGGGGCACACACTGGAGCCAGCATGAACTTTGTTACCTATAGCAACCAATCAGAGCGCCCTTTTCACTTCATATAGTGCTCTGGAAAAATTAGAGGGGCGCTCTGATTGGTTGCTATGTGCAACAAAGTGAGTTTTAGACCTATAGAGTTTTCATACATGTGGCCCTTTGTAGTAGTTTTTTACATTTTCAAGAAACTTTGCAACATAGATTTTTTTAGGGACCCATTCTGACATGGCTTTGAGGGGCCTGTATGTTAGACCCCATAGGTAACCCTAATTTTTTAGCATTATGCGGTGAAAATGAAAAAAAATGTTTTCCAAAAATCTGCAAGTTTAGCTGGAAATGTTTCATTTTTACTAGGAATCCTCAAAAAGCACATGGAAGAAATTGCATAATAAAATTCGCAAGTTCGGCAATACCCTATATGTGGGTGTAAACTACTGTTTGGGCGCATGGCAGGGCGTATAAGGAAGGAAGCACTATTTGACTTTTTGGACGCAGATTTTGGTGGGTGCCCTGTTGCATTTGCAAAGCCCTCAAAGTACCAAAACAGGTGAAACCTTCCAGAAGTCACCCCATTTTGGATTCAACACCCTTCATGAATCTCATCTCAGGCTGTATTGCTCATTTTGGGCGCACAGGTGTTCCACAGTTTTTTCGGAATGGACCATGAAAATGGGGAGGAAAAAATGCAGTTCCACCATTGTTTTTTGGGCAATTTACAGCATTCACTGTGCAGTATAAATGACAAAATAATTTTGCTATCTAGGTCAGCACAATTACAATGATATAGATTTCATATAGTTTTTTTATGTTTTATTAATATTACACAATAGAAATGCATTTATAAAAAATTGCGCTTTGTCTACAGTCTGCTGGCCATAACTTTTAGCTGATTATGGAATTGTGTTTTGCGGGATGAGTAGATGTTTTTATTGATACCATTATGGGGTGCATATATATATATATATATATATATATATATATACTTTTTATTCCAGTTTTTTGGTAGAGAAAGTCAACAAAAAAGGCAATTTTAGCATTGAGCTTCTTTTTCTATATGGTGTTCACTGTACAGGATAAATAATGTTATATTTTGATAGATCGGAATTTGACAGATGCAGTGATACTCGTAATGTTGATAGGTCTATTCTATTCTGTACGGTATTCTGCAATACGATATTGCGATAGTGTTAGATATTGTACCAAACAAACCAGGCTACGCTACGCTACCAGACATTTGTCTAAAACAGTTCAGTGAACCTTATTGTGCATTGAGCTCCGAGCCAGATGGATGGTCACTGCATCTCTGCTAATGAGGTTGCATCTGCATAAAAGGACTCGATTTTCATGGCAGTATTAGAATTGTATCCTGCTGCTTGGCAAGGAGTTGTCTTCTTCAATGAGTAACATTTTCTACTTCATTAAACAGATAGACATTGGCATTTTAGGCAAGAAGACCATTGCTGGAAGAACACAGACTAGTGCTGGCAATGTTATGGTCTGGGAAAAAGTTTTGTGGAGTTTCCTGGGCCCACTCATCTATGTGGAAGGCACTGTCAACTGATTTGGCAATCTTAGCATATGACATACACCCATACATGCTGATTGTTTTCCCTAGATGGGATCTTCCAGCAAGTTAAAGAGACATGTCACAAAGCTAGTCATATTCTTCCAAGCAATGTTGGATGTTTCTAACAATTCTACATACTAACTTGGCCCTATAATACCCAGACTTAACACCAGTTAATTATCTCTGGGATCACCTTTAAAGGAGTTTTCTCATTACAAGCTTTCACAGACTTGAGCTATTGATCTCTCTTACAGCTTCAAAACCAGGGGTGTGTCTCTCCTCCCAGTAGGCAGGTCTTCCCTCACTGAAGACTGGTGACGTCATTATTCTGTGTGAGTATTGCAAGGGAGAGGATATCACATCTCTGCAGACCTCCTGCAGTGGTCATTTCTCATGTCTGCAGAGCTATCCCAGGCTGCACAGACTCCTTATAACCAGAACACCTGTATTGCTGTAAGCTTTTATGCATACAGCCAGAACTGATGAATCAAATGTGAGGACTGCACTCTGCTCCCCCCTTTGTTATCAGGCAGGAAATCGAGGGGGGCCTAAGGTCTAAGGCTGTGATATATAGGGGGAGGAGTAAATCTAGCAGCTACAGACTCCGTAATTGACCATATCCTTCACATAGTGCTGAGAGAGGAGCATAGAGGAGCTCAGACAGCCTTTATTATACAGACACAGTCAGCATAGAAAGCTAAGGCATCTAGTTTCCCTTTAATTTTACACAGCTCAGTGGAGAGTAAGCAGAGTGCAGGCAGCCCATCACAGCATAGGGGGCATATTCCATCCAGGGGTCATGTCCCAACAGGCTGAATGAAATATCAGCCAGCCAATCACAGAAAAGGGGGCTTGGCAGACCCCTTGCTGCAGTTTTAGGTGTAGAACACACAGTTTAGTGTATATCTACTATATTAAATTATTTAGGTAATATAAACCAATTGCAAAAGTGCTTATTTTTTTACTGTCCACATCATTAGAGATATGATCTTTGTAGGGAGAAAACCCCTTTTATCATCATGTTCACTCTATGGATCCTCCCCCACACTCTAGCAGCTGTGGGATACAGTCAGCATGGCTCCATATATCTGTGACAACCTACCAATATATCATTGACTCTCTCTAACCCAACTAGCTGCGGTCCATGCTGCACACCGCGGTTACTCTGGATATTAGCTAGTGGTAAAAATAATATGACTAAACTATGAGCTAGAGCGTAGCTTTTTCCACTAGAACTTCGTGCCAGAAACCGTTCCCGATGGGCAGCACATAGATAAGGCCCATTCAGTGGAGCTTATTCATTTCCATAACTGCGTCAAAATCTGCCTTATATATAGGATTTTGGCTACAGATTCACAGCTGATTTTTCTGACAAAAAAAAATCTGACGTGAATCAGGTCTGCATACTCCAATCAGAAACAATGGGCCACATATATAAAAACTGCCCAGGTCTAAAACTCTCTTTGTTGCCCATAGCAACCAATCAGAGCGCCCCTCTCATTTTTCCAGAGTACCATATGAAATTATAGGGGTGCTGATTGGTTGCTATGGGTCACAGAGTTTTAGACCTAGACAGTTTTCATACATGTGGCCCAATGTGTCCATGTAATATTGTCCTGAGATGGCAAAATTCTATATTCAGCCTTCATTGTTAGATCACATTGATTATCTATGGTCAGCTTAACCCCTTACTGACTTTCAGTTACGTCATGATGTCGGTAAGGATGTATAGAGTAAGTTTACTTACTCACTGGTGGCTGCTGCCTGTTAATTACATGCCTGCCATCATAGACATGTATGAAGATCGGCACATTGGAGCGCCCGTTTTCACGCTATTTTAAGTGTAAGCTGCGCCTCATTTATGTCGGCGCCCGAAGTGCGCTCATACATGCGGTGTAAAGTTCCCTGCGCCTCGCCAGTGTGTGAGGCGCAGTGCGGAACTTAGGCGCAGAAGGAATGCGCCTAACAAGTCGTACAAATCGAGACAGGCTGGAAATCAACGAAAATGCATTAAGCATGTTAGTGAATATGAAAAATAGTTGTCTTTCAAATGAATGAATGAATAAAGATAAATATCAACGTGGTATAAAATCGATTTCAAAGTATGTAAAAAGTTGATGATTTAAAATGAAAGCAAATATATATAAGATCTCCAAAGAAAGAAATATTACCTAAAAAGGTATTAACAAAAGGGAGAGAATGCCACTAATTTTACATTAAATAAGCTAATGCAGATGTTGTCCAGATGTTAATTTTTTTATTTACGTCCGCAATTACATCCGGATTTCCATAGGTAGTTTCCATCAAAACGCCAGCGTATTTAGCAACAAGCTCCTAAATACACCAGCGCCAGAAAACGAGCAGAAAAAAAAGACCCGTGTAGACTACAGGTCGTTTTTGCTATTAAAGTCTATGAGCTTGATAAACAAATTTTTAGCTGTTTCAACATACTAAAACCACCAAAAATCCGACCATTTTTGTGTGCGGTGTAGATATAGCCTAAAAGCAATGTCATTTAAATCACACAGTGAACTCCATCAAAACAAACCACCACAACCTTCCCCGCAAAAATGGTGCAATTAAATTTTTTTTGCCTGTTACACCCGACAAATCAGTTTCTTTTTAGTTTCTTAATATATTACAAAGTATAGTAAAATTATATAATTTAAAAGTACAACAAGCCCTCATACAGCTATGTAGATGGCAAAAAACAAAAAACGTTCTGACTCTTGGAAGGTGGGGGTGAAAAAAATGAACACCACGGAAATAAACATTGCTGCGGCAGGAAGGGGTTAAAAACAATTATGATAACAATTCAGTTGTTTCACATCTTGTTGAAACCATGCGCTGATCATCACGTAATTCCAAGCACAGGGGGACCGGCCGGGTGCTGGCCCCATAGACATGCATTGTCAGCGGCGCGTATTCGCCGCTAACAATTGACATGTCAACTTCTCCCCCGCGCGTACAAGACAATCGTATTGTACGCACGGGGGGGACAATACGAGAGCTTTGAATTGCTGGAATTGCGGCACGCATTTTGCTGTGTTTTAAGCGCAATATGCGGCGAAATGCGTGCCAAAATACGCGACGAAATAAACCGTGTGAACATATCCTAATAATATATACATTCAACTTTAAAAATTGTCAACAATTCCTTCCCTTCCAGTGTATTTACTATAAATTAACCCTTTTCTGAACATCTGGTCACTAGGCTCACAAAGGAGTAGTAAAAACTGACATACCAAAATATTGTGTAATACAAATTTATGTGAGAATCTCAAAACATACTTTGTGGATGCAAAGTATTTATGGGAAAATTTTATTTGCTTGCATGTAGGGTACTATAATTTTTTCCATGTTCAGCATATTATTTGGGAAGTAAGAGAGATACGTAATTACATGAAGAAAGAGCAATTATGTTCTTTCTAATGTGGCCTATGCTCACTAAGCACTTACAGGAAATGGTCACTTCCTGTGGACAAATTTTATCTCAAGGTTTCCCAAAATATAAATACATAAACGTTAGCTACATAAGGTTCCTCTACCTTTGCACAGCTATATGTTTGTAATACTCCAAGAAAAAACATTGCAAAACTATTTCATTCATAGTTGCCAAATTTTGAACATAATGCTAATTTACAGTTTACCATGCCCTTAAAGGGGTTGTCCACTGACCTAAACTCCAACACTGGCTCTGCAGAGTCTTTCCTCAGATCTTCTGTTCTCATCCTGTCTCCAGCCGAACATTAGTGGCTGCAGCGGTCATGTGCCACTGCCTTACATCACCTTTCGGAGCTGTTTACTTGGGAACGGTGATGAAAGGTAGTGGTATGTGACCACTACAGCCAATCAGTAGCTGCAACATTGATGGCCCATACGGCTGGAGAAAGGAAGAAAATAGAAGACCTGAGGCAGCTCTGGAACGGAGAAGAAGATGGAAGGTTTTTTTTATTTTACCTGGTCAGAAATAGCTTATTTCTGGCAACCCTTTTCAGTTTGGGCATGACGAGAAAAAGCATGAATGACCCTTTTTTCCCCACCATGACATAGGTCAACAGTTTATAGGGTTGGAATGGCTTCACAGAGTATTAGAGGATCCTGATTTGGATTCAGGCTTTGATAAAATAACGGGCCCTTACACCTTTGCCCTGTTGTAACTTGTATTTCCTTGGCACCAATGCAAAATGTGCAACAAAGCTCCCCGTTTTCTATGAGCCCCTTTAGCCACCAGCGCCTTTGTCACTTTGGATGCTACCTCTGTTCCTCTTATAGCTATGCCTTGCATCAGGGCCACAAAAGGCCAGCAGAAGACAACCCTGGTTAGAGCAGAGTTTGTAGCCAGTCACATAAGGGTCTACTTTGTATGGGATGGTTCACAAATATCCTATTAGATATTATTAAGAATTTGTTCAATGTGTGCAGTAACAGCAAAGTTCACTAGGTGCATCAAAAGAGTCCCAGTCTAATGCTGCTCAGGCCTGCTCCAGTACAGTGATCCCTCAAGTTACAGTGGCCTCAGGATACAATATTTTCACCATACAATGTTAATTTCTGGGACTTTGAATGATAAGGGTGTCACGTTTAAACGGGTACAGTAGGTACTGACATGTTGAATGCCAGGTATTGTTGATTCTCAGGGCCACCATGAGTGTAAATGGTTGTCCTGGCTAGCCGTGGTAGCCAGGACAAAGACACCAGGTACTGGCAGAGGTGACGGGTCATAGCAGTTGTAGCCGCAAGCAAGTAACCAAGTCCTTCGCTACAGGGCTTTTATCAGACATATATTAACCGTTTCAGGGCCCCATACATCCAAATCAAATGTTCCTATTTTTAACATATCAGTGGGCCCCTTTTTGATTAGGGCCTCTGACAGGAGTACTGCCCGTACTGCCCTGATTGCACGTTGAAAGGTACCAACGTGCATAACCATAGTCACGTAACAGAGTCCCAACGGACTGGTACAATGTCAGCATAACAGCAGGAAATAGACTGGTGTACCAGTTAACTGGTACAACGGCAGGAACAGCAGGAGTAGAAGCAGGTAACACAGAGGAACACAGCAAGGAGAGTATTCAGAAACATGGGACACCGCAGGGACTGGCCTGCATGGAGACAGGACTGCAGCAGTAAGTGCAGGGAAATAGAACACAGAGACACAGCCATGTCCACGAGGACTGCAGCAGCATACAGGTACAGGGTCAGGGGCATAGCAGAGACACGGGCACGGCCTGGGACCGCAGCGTGAACCGTGACTGTGTGTTGTAACTACCCTCTAAATCGCAGACACTGCTTATCTGCTGATCATGTGATTCACTGGAAGAATCAACCAATTATCCTGAACATTTTACTTGTAAAACATCAGCATTAGTGAAAATCATGCAGTGATTGGCAGTCTAGTAGCGCCTCTCTAATGTACAGAGCAGTACAGAACATGTAATACTGCACTGTACATGTGCCAGGATAAGCGGCTCCTTTAGGCATCAGATAAGGGTGGGCCCCATTTTTTTCCTTCTAGTACACTGTGTATACAGGCTTGGACAGGCCCACAGGCGAATAGAGAAAACACCAGGTGGGCCCCTGAGCATGGCAGATGTAGAATTCTTTTTAACTGCATATGCATCCTCAGAAGAGGCAGAAAAACTGCCTCTTGCTTTTTGCCTCTATTTCTCAAAGTATAAGATACATCATCTTATATTTTTTAATTGAAAAATGATCAATTGTAAATCATAACCCTCTCTCCAAAATAGAACCTATCACTGTATAAAAAGAATAATTAAAACTTAACATTTATTCATCATTTAGAAATACATTTTAAATATATTCACACTTACATGACTCCAGTGTGAAAGATGCGGTCTTCAAAGGCTACAAGAAAAGATCAGATTAAATCCCAATGGCATGGCAATCCACACATATAGGGAGTATGCATAGTTTTTTAGTCCCAAATCTTAACCTATATAGCCCTGCCTAGCCTTCAGGGGAACCTTGTTGTACCATTTCCCCTGCAGGTCAGGCAGAGATATAGAGGAAAAGATTAAGAACTATTCACCCATGTGTGTTCCCTTTATGTGTGTATTGCCACACTATTGGGATTTAATCTGATCTTTTCTTATAGCCTTTGAAAACAGCATCTTTCACACTGGGGTCACGTAAGTGTAAATATATTAAAACTTAACTATTATATTCATATAAAAATAATTATACATTTTAAACTACTCTTTTGATACAATGAGAGGCCCAATAAGAGGCATTTCCTGAGGGCCAGTGGCTTGGATTCAGATCTTGGTAATCTGATTCTTGAACTTTTAAGATTTATATGAACACATAATGTGTTTGTATTTAGGGATAACTTTTACACTCAATGCCAGGGACCAGCTATGGGAGCAGCATGTGCTCCGGCATATACCAAACTATTTTTGGGTCACTGGGAAAGACAAATATTCCAGGAGCAGACTGCTGTTGGGGTGGAACGTGTGCAGTGCTGGCAGAGGTACATCGATGATGATCTATTTTTATGGCACGGATCGATGGCCCAGCTAGCTCTGTTCATGGAATACCTCAACAGCAATTCTTTGAATATCAAACTCACTTTTAAGGAAGAAATGAGGAAGGTTGAATTCCTGGATATATCCATTGAAATTGATGAAAAGTGCATGATACAGACAGACGTTTACAGAAAGGAAACCTCTGTCAACGCTCTGCTTCATGCCTCCTCATTTTATAACCCCTCTACTATTAGAGCTATTCCCATAGGCCAATTCTACGCATGCCTAGGATCTGTTCTTTGGATTCCAAATTTGAATATCAAGCAATGGATTTAAAAGGTTTTTGCAACGTGGATACAGTAGAAGGATGCTGAAAAGGGCATATCAGAGAGCTAAGAGAACCTCTAGAAACCAATTATTACAACTAAGTTAAAGGGTTAATGATAATAATATTCGGTTTATCACAACATATAATCAGCAATGGTTTAGGTTGAGAGAGATTTTAGGTAGGCACTGGGATGTGCTGAAAACCGATTCAATTCTATCAAAAGAAATCTCGAATTATCCCCTACTAAAAGCAAGGAGAGAACCTAATTTACGTGACTGTCTTGTTAAGAGTCACTATATTGTACAAAATCGTAATCCGTTTATCACTAGAGGCCCGAAACAGGGCTTCTTTCCCTGTGGAAAATGCATTGCATGCTGTAATATGGTCAGGACTGATGTATTTCAGACATCAGATGGTACTTGTGAATATAAAATCCGACACTATATTACATGTCATACAAAAAATGTGGTATACATAACATGTTGTCCATGTTTAAAGAGTTATATTGGAATAATCACACAAGTACTTAAGGTAGAATATAGCAGCAGCTAAGGATTTTGAAGGTATTGGCCAATTGAATTCTCTACCGAGACATTTTTTGAGACATCACAATTGTGATTCAAAATTATTGAAAGCACGTGGTATTAATGTAGTTCATTTGGGCATTAAGGGAGGAGATGCAATGAGAGCTTTGGAACAATGAGAAATCAAGTGGATCGTGGCCATTGATACTATGGCCCCGATCGGACTTGATGAAAAATTCTATTTTGCATCTTTCCTGTGATGCCTATAGGTTCATTACATGATTTAATATTTATATAGATTGGTTGTTCCCTCTTGATTACAGTTCTTTCTCTCTCCCTTCCAGTTTTCTTTTTTCTCCTTTTCATTTTCTTTTTCTCCTTTTTTTGATTGATTTTGTGTCTCTGTTCTATTTTGTCCTTGTTTTTTATCTTGTTTTAATTTTTTCTTGTTTTTTGATTGATAGTTTGAGGCTCCTTGTCATACTACTATACCTCCCATATGTATTAAAAGTACGTCCCCTTTATCCTGGAGGACAATTGAAGTAAACGATTTCCCTATGATGGCACATCACTATGGACATCTAAATTCTCTTGCCTTCTGATATGCCGAAAAATGAAGAAAGCTGGATGACTACAAGATAATCTGCTGTTGTCTTACGGCACAATATACGTCTTAATTATTTATGATGATGTGATTGTGCCATATATGGCACAATCACAAGTTTCATTGTAATACTGGATTTAATGTAGTGTGCCATATTGCATTAATATTGTGTATATTTATAATTGTTATTATGAATTGTTTCATCATGTTCCTCTAGTGTTGGGGGATTGTCTAAGGTGTAGTTATGTGTGTGCAATATAATGTTACCTGGGATTGCGCGCATGCCTGGTGTGGTGAATAGGTGCCGGCGACTGCCTCGGCGTCCATACGCACTGTGCGCATGCCCGTGGAAATTTTCCTTTGGGCATGCGCAGTAGCGCAGGACTGCCAGAAGTGGGGCAGTGGACGCCTTCCCTCCGAACACGACGCATGCGCCGGAGAAGCCACAGGTGCTGACGATAGGAGCAACACTATTTAAGTAATCTAAGAATTGAATTAAACTATTACCCCCTGAGGAAGCAACTAATACACGAAGCGCGTGTTGGAGAGACAGGGCGATTACAGACGGTTTTGGCTTATATGTTTATATATTTTGTACTAACAAGTATCCGTTTTAAAGTAATGCCTCGGCCTCAAAATATTCCAGTAACTGTAGGCATACATCTCCATTACATCTTTTTTGGATAGTATATGGATAGGGTGCACCTATAGTTTTAAATAGGGTGTCTGCTGCGTCTTTCAGATCAAGAATTGACATGATAATTCTTTAACTGGATCCAAAAGATGCATTAGAAAGAAGCAAGTAAACACGTATTGGCGATCAATCATCTGAACACCAATGCGTGTTTTTTTTACAATGAAAACAATTTAAATTACACTGCACATTGTTAAGACCCAAACACACATCTAAAAATGGATCCAAAATTGGATCCAACATGCTGTGTGAACATACCCCAAAAGTTACTGAGCCATTGCCTGACTTCACCTGCAGCTAATCAGTGGCTACAGTTGTGATGTTCCATTTGGCCAAAAGCTTTTTTATTTTATTAGGACAGCGGTATCCTGAAAATATCTAATAAAAATTACCTGGACAACATCATCCTCATGAATTAATCATGTTCCTAAAGTAACAACAAACACACTACTAAATGCAAGCACATCAATTCAAATGTATGGAAGAAATATAAATTCTTACTTATTTTGTTTTCTGTCCACCATTTTCCAGTGGTAGGTGTGTCAATGTCTGGTTTTAGGTCCTGTGTTTAGGTAATGGTGGATCTGTGCTCAGTCTTGTTTAGATTGTTGTTTACCTACATTAGCCCAGATAGCACCCACCGGATACAGACACACTAATATACATTTATGGCCACAAACCTTACATACCCATAGTAATATAGGGCCTGATATGAACAGAACTGATCTTTGATCATCAGCTGCTATAGAAGTCATTTTAGCATTTCCAACCTGAGTACAAGGATCTTATTGTCAGCCCCAAGCCACATACAGTGGACGCTCAGCATGAAACATTAGTTGGTTCTGGGACAACCATTGTATATTGAAACCATAACTTTAATTGAAAAACTGATAATTAGTTCTGATGTTCAAAAATGTCACCCCTAACATAATGCAATAAAGGTGAAAAAAATTAGGCAGATAGCTAATACAGATAAAGAAAAGCCTTACATTTAACAGTCAGAAAGAGGTTCTGAAAGCTGGAAATCGCTTTCTATGAGGAGAACAGGAACTTCTTTGGGCCCTATACTTTATACACAACGTAACAGGGAAAAAAGAAAATCGGATCCTCCCCTGGTGCCCAAAAGAGGTGCTCATCCTGGAACATTTAAAGTACTGAACTGTACTGTAGAGAGCCACTACTTAATCTCCAACCAATTTTTGCACTAATACAGATGATTTACAAATAAAATGTACATGATAATTGGCCAGATCAGTGTCTGGGACATTTTATCTTGAAACTGTACGTTAAGTATTATGTCCCAGGAAAGATCAATGTATGTGGAAAAAAATTGTATCATGAGACCATTGTAACTTGAGGGACAACTGTACTATGTCACCCCCTTATAGTAATATTGGCAATCAAATGATGACATTAAAATAAAGATTTTTGTCATATATCCCGAGTAGCAGAAATGCTTTTCCAAAAACTCCTATGTGCCTTTTGATAGTTCTTTTAGTGTGCTGCTGACATTGGATTGTGTTTGTATATCACTGACACACCAGTGTGCACCTATGCAAATTTTTTTCAAAAAAGTTTTTCGGATGTGCAGACCAAATATTGTTTTCTAGACTGTTAGTATGGGGGAGTGGCTGCCCCCTCTGGTTTTTTTTTTTTTTTGCAATCCGCGCACCTGCACAGGTTTTTTAAATCAATGCAGAGTACCTTGTAGCCGGAGCCTTAATTTCCTGAAGTGTGGTGGTCTGCACAGGCCCTAAGAGAGGTAACGTTAGTGCAGGTTCCCACCTGTATGAGGTCCCCTTGCTGAATGGGAGGTGGGCTTAAGCAGTTTTAATCAAAAATGTGAACTAAGAACCTCAAAAAATGTTTCATATATCCTGGGTAGAAGAAATGCTTTGCCAAAAATTCCTATGTGCCTTGTGCTAGCTGCAGATTTTGGATTGTGTTTGCTCCACCATCATCTTTATTTTAATATACAGAGGACAGTAGACTAGATTTTAAAGCTGACAGTAACCAGAAAGTGTTGGGGCTCCAAATAATGACCAACGGGTGCTGCCAGTAAACACAAGGCAAAGGAGCAATATAGGGAGGAGGCAAAACCACTTGATCACTTTCAGCCTCTGTATGCAGAACATTCTGATGCTTTCATAACCCTGTGTGGTACGGCTGCTGTTCACAAATACTGGTGCTTACTAGCATCATCCCCAGATGAAGAATGACTTATGTATAGTATATAACAGAACCCAAAGAAGCTCCTGTCCTCAATAAAAAATGATTTCCAGCAGCTCTTTCTGGCTGTTATATGTAAGGACTTGCTTTCTCTGTACTAATTATCTGCCTAGTTTTCTTTAGATTTCAGTTTGTATTATGTTGTGTGAACATTTTGGGGCTTCAGAAACAATTACTAGTTTTTCATATAGATAAGGTTCCAACACACAATCCCAAAATCAACTAATGTTGTATATTGAGGGACCTCTGTGCACATTATATTAACTGATCAGCTGTTGTTTATCTTCTGTTTAGTCTCTATTTTATTGTATAAAAGAATTTCTGCTCATTTTCCCCAATTCAGTGAGGATCACAGAGTGAGCATGAGATATTTCTCCCGCCATTATACTTTGCATAGGCAGAAAGTTCTCAATCACTGGTGGGTGGGTGTCAGAAATATTGGGGACTGCAGAACATACACATGCGCTTTAAAGGGGTTGTCTAACTACGTTGTTTTCTTGGTTTCATTTTGAATTCAGGTGCGTGTTTACTGGCTTCTACTAGGCTGCAGTAGAAGCCTGGTCTGTAGCCATACCGACCAGTGCAGGCCGCCTATCCTGAGCGATTGAACAGGTCTGTCGCTATAGCGATCTCAGGAGCTGGTGCAGCCCATACAAAAGAGGACATATATTGCAAAGTGACTTGTTTTTGCAAGATCTTTAACATAAAAAGCAATCCTTGTAGTGAGACAACCACTTTAATTTGCAGCTAATAAATACTGACTTTAAGTAAGTGATATATCCCCTGACTCAGTGCCTTAGGTAGGACACCATAAACTTGATGACATTCCCTTTAAAAGTTCATCAGCATCCTCAAACAAAATTAAATGTATGTACATGAGATCATTTGCTTTGATTGTGATAAAAATTGAAACAAACACAAAGATACTGCAGCATTCTGCAGTCCTATGAAATGCATTTGCAAACATTCTAAATAATTTTATTCCATATTATTGATGTATTTACTATACTTTGGATAGAAGCTTTTGATCAAATTGTGTGATCTAGCCATTTGATGTCTAAAATAAAGTGTATTTTGGATAGACATGGCCTCTAGATATCAAAAAAGCAACAAAAGGTCTGTAATCTGTAGCAAAAAACCCAGAACAAATACACGATTATTGAACACCTTGTAAAATAAAGCATGGAGCAAATAATAGATACAGTATGAAACCAAAAACAGAAGAAATATATATATAAAACACAATAATCCGTATCAGTCAATATGTTTTTACTGCAATTGTAATAACAAAGTTAACGCTATTTAAACAACTTGGTAAGCCACGTAGAAAGCACAGTGGGGAATTTTCCTTTTTTCTTTTCATTCCCCACTTCAAAACAATAGGCTATTGAAAGGCACACATTTTAAAAGCGAAAGTTGGAATTGCTGTTTACACTCCATCAAAAAGTTAATTCATTTATACCAGTATATAATTTTACCCCAAAATGATACCTTTATACAATACACTTGATCCCACACAAAAAACACTCTAATACAGCTATGAAGATGATAAAATGAAACTGTTTTTATTCTCTGGACGTGGTGACACATAAATAAAAACATTTCTATGGTCACCAAAATCGTTTTGATCCTGTAAGGTTATGTGCACACGGCTTAATTGCGGGACGTAATTACGGCCCGCAATTACGCTGTGTGGACGGGGGTGGGGCGGGAGCGGGGGACTGAGCAGGGGGCCGGCACTTCGCCGGCCCATTGACTTGAATTGCCAGTGGCGCGTATACGCCGCTAGTAATTCACATGTCAATTATCTCCCCGCCCAGCGGATTCGCCGAGCAGGGAGAGGAGACGTAATCCATAGTTCTCTATGAGAACTGTGAATTACCGTAATGAATGGGCCGTTTTCGGCCCGTAATTGGCGCACTTCGGTGCGTAATTACGAACTGAAATACGGCCCATTTTAAGCCGTGTGAACATGCCTTAAGAGTCAAAGGTTTGTCTGTTTGGATAATTACTTTTTGTAAGAAGGATCCCCTGATGATAAGGTTAGGTGCACACTGCCTTTGACCATCCATCAACATGTATACGTTATAACACATACGTTCAACATATGCCAAACATGCACTGTTTGGAACAGACATTTGACATCCGGTTTTTTTTTCCTATTTTTTTAATAGCTTTTCTATTGGCTGTCACACGTTTTTCCCTAAAATTTGAATAGGTATCTCTGTTTATATATTTATGACGGATATTTTTGCAATAGGAGCACAAACACAAGGATCCGTTTTCCATTGACCTGCATACCCATTAAAATTAAACACATATTTAATGGAAAGTGTAGAAACGAACACTATGCCAAAGCATCCGTCCACCTACATTAGTCAATGAACAAGTTAACGCATCCGTTCTCCCTTCCGTCAGAACAGAGCCGTCATCCGTTCACAATAACGCAGTGTGCACTGAGCCTAAGCTGAGAAAGTATCCCTATACTCGGACTTGCAGTTCTGAGAAAGAACCTAGCAAGTTCTTCTGCAGCTTCACCACAGAGAGAAAGCATTACACAGTGTCAATTGAAATCAATAAGCAGTCTGTGTAATGGATGGATATGCTAGTTCCTCCAGAGCTAGAGACACTGTCACATACACAAAAGCACGTCACATAGGGGCCACTGCAAGGGCTTAATGTAGCTCCACTCATGTAAAAAAAAAAAAACATACTTGTGCCATGTTTGCAAAGGTTTTGCTTTTGATTGATGTGTTATCTGTATTCTGTAGGTTGATGTGATTCCAGCAATACCAAATATGTAGTTTTTTTTTTCCGTTTTAGTTCCGTAAAAAAAAATCTAAAATTTTCTATGTTATAAATTTGCTTTGCAATGCCATTTTCTGTGACCAGTAACCTTTTTGCACTTCCACCTATGGACCTGAGTGACGCTGCATTTTTTGCAGGCTGAATTGTATGTTTTAATGGTACCAATTTGGGATAGATGCAGCTTGATCACTTTTTGACCACTGCTGTGTTCAAAGACATTCTCGAGGAAGGAGGGACTTTTGGCCCCTGTTTTAGCGATTTTGATAGTCCCACTGCCCAGCGATCAAACACTTATCATCTAGCCTATAAGATCTTTAGTAGCACATTTACTTTGGCTTCTTTTTAAAACTAAGCTTACAAAGCTGTGAAGTTTAAAGGAGTTGTCTCATTACGAGCTTTCAGCCTGTCACTGTCCCTGGTAAGTTGAACTGAGGGGCGTGTTTCTTGGTCTGTCTGTTTGCTCCCTCTCCCCCTCCCATCAGCACACAGGCAGCTACGTAACTTCTATACAGGGGGGGGGAGGGGGTTTGCTCTCAGAGTTCACCCGTGTGTGCCTGCCTAGGTCTGTTGCAGGAGAGGGCTGATCTAGGAGTGTAGAGAGGAAAAATGAAGTTTGTGTGCTAATAGAGCAGAGGGATGCATGTGTTCCTATATCTCCCTGCTTACTTACAAGTCTCCACATCTCCAGCAACAACAAGGCAGTGTTACTATACTCAGGATTTTCCTCACTAATACAGGAGAACAAAAGTTTCAACATGCCCCCCGATCTGTATAATATTAGTATAGTCCCAGTTCCACAGACACATCACGATTAGAGTAACAGACAGGGTCACTGCTGCACATCTACTGTTTTAGAGAGCAGGAGGGGAGCAGGCACACACAGGTTAATCCAAGCAGCTCGGACACAGACCCAAGTCCTCCTCCCCCTCCAGAAGCATTCTTGGGCGGAAAGGGCCCTGCTCCGACCTGTCTTCAAAAGGTGATGAGTCATTCAGACCTGACAGCCAGTAAGATAAGGATCAACAGGTCGGCTACTATAGAGATCTGAGAAGCTGATGTATAATACTAACAGGCTAGCTCAAAATCAGTAGGACATTTGTAATGAACAATATTGCAAAGCTGCTTGTTTTTTAAAGATCTTTAAATTAAAACCCAATCATTGTAGCGAGACAACCCCTTTAAGGCTATCGGCTCATTTCTAATGAATGCCTGTCCATGAAATGCTTAGAGGGTTCCCCAGAGCATAAATCGCTCTTACAGAGTGGCTCTTTGTTCTGATACATAATGGAACATATGATTATAGGTTGTCCTGGTGTTATAATCAAAGGGTTATTCCTATCTTATAAAGTGATGGCGTATCATAAGTAGTGGAGGAAACTGTAGCACAGTCCTACTATTATTTATCATTTTCATTGCTGGATTTTAAGAACATTTTTAGCCACTTGGCAAATTAAAAAAAACTGATCTATTAAGTTTTCTGGGAAAACAGTTTTTCTCCAGTTGATTACTCCAGAGAGATTTGCCAGTCCTCTATAGACACTAGTACAGTATCTATGATATTGAATATGCATAGCACATACAGTAGACATGACAGCTTACCTTCTAAAGTGTGATTGCGCTCATCAGACGACCCCCTTTCTCTTCTGCCTGCAGTTGCTTATATCTGATTTCTTTTACTTTTAAGTCTCCTGCTTTCCTATTAAGCGACTTTTCTCATCTGTCTAATTTTTTTGCCTCTCTATTTCACACGCTAAGAAATCTTTCTCTGAAACTTCCCCCTTTTATAGGTTCCTCTTTAACATCATGAAAGGGAAATTAAAAATTTAGAAAATTAATT